>JAHBCN010003382.1:0-76251 GCA_019359885.1 Listronotus oregonensis | reverse complement strand
CGAGTCGCTTTTATCGATATTAGTAAACTATTGGAATTTTAAAATTTTCGGTTGCTAAGTTTTTGAGAAATCGACCGCGTCGGTTCGTCGTGGGACACCCTGTATAACAATCATTGAGTAAACAAATGACAAACAACACCAAACAATAAATCAAATTTATCTTAGCTCTAATTATTAGTCAGTAAATTATTAAACAATACAGTCCTTATCACTTTAGATTATTGTGCGGCACTTATTGCAAATGTATCCAGTTCGTCAGAAAGTTGGTTATAGTGGCTGCACATTGTGTAAATAGGCGATCTTCTTATTTCTTAGTTGTTGGCAGCCCTTGCAAGATAAAACAAAGAATTAGATCTTATGTTCTTATTTGGTACTCGAAAGTTTAACTTACTTACAAGTTCTACGCAGTCCACTTCATACAACACAATCTAAACAAAAACTTCTTCAGTGCAAGGTAGGTTTACATCAGTTAAGTAAAAGGCAAATCTAAAAAATATAAATTATATTTCAAAACATGTCTTTTTCAATATAATATACCAAGTAATTGGTAGATAAATATCCAAAAAAATTTAAATACAATTAAAGAATGAAACTAACCAATAAATGTACAAAGTAATGGGAAAAAAATATTAAATACACATTCTGAAGGTACATTAATGTATATACATAAAGTTGATCAGTTCCAGGTATAAGCAACTCGATATTCACATATTTAATTTCTTGACAATAAATTACTTTCATTAAAATCACACTAAATTTCAATTTACTTACTAATAACTGTGTAACTACATCCAGAGTTGTAAAGAGTCACTGGTGGACTTAAAAACCGTGTCTGTGTTATTCGAGGTGTGATAATGCAAACTGAATGGAACTGCTACAATAAAAAAATATTTGTTAGCAATAGCAGCATTTAGGAATATCATATTTTCACCTTACCTTCTTTTATTAATCGCCTTTCTCCTTTTTAATCAGGATCTCATAATTACATGGTTTGCAATTTTTCTGGAAGAAATATAAAAATCGTCTTTTTAAACATGCTCCGAGCAAATAATAGAATCCACCGATAGAATCCTTATGGGGAACACAGCTTTTTGGTCTATTGCACACTAAAGACTAACTAAAACTACACGACTAAACACTACCAAAAACAATATAGTAAAAACAGTGAAAACCTAAAAAATATCAATTCTGTACACAAATATTTGCAACTGTAAAAATAACCCCATATAAAAACTTTGAATTCTGCCACGACTCTATCCACAGCTGAGAATGCTAGAAACTTTTAGAGTTACCCGACAGTGCCGCCAATATAAGCTGTACTTTTCACACCCTCACGTCTTGGACTTTAGCTATCACCATTCTCGACTATGTCATAACCCCTTTAGATTAATAGACTCTGGTTTGAACTATTTGAATAATTCGGATTATTTAAATGATTTCTTTGAATAATTGGAATACCTGAATTAAAAACCTTGTTCTGAATATTTAGAAATAGGAACTGATTTTGGCGGCAATTTTGAAAGGCTTGTAATAATTTGAAATTCTCAGTGTATTTGAATGCAACTTATGAATATTAAATCCACAGTATTGGAAAGTTGTGGTGGTTACTTAAAACATACTGAAATATATTAAATTAGTTTTGCCAATTTTTTGATTATTAACTTTTAAGATAAGTCTTTTAAGAATGTAATTTTAAATCGAAAGTTTAAGAGTTTCGTCCGCAATATTATTTCTAATTAGTTACTAAGACTCTTATAATTATTTAAAAGAATACTAAATTTAAATTGTTCAAACTATTCGTCAAACTATTCGAATAGATCAAATTATTCGAATAGTTCGAATCATTTGAATAGTTTGAATTAATCAAATAGTTCAAACTATTCGAATAGCTTAAATATTCGATTTAAAATTTAAATCGAATATAACTGTTTGATTCGATTCGCACACCGCTAATTCTTTTTTGGGTGCAGCTTAGTATTAAAAGACTTTTTATTTCAGCTCTGATCTAGGTTTGTACCACTAAATAACAATTTTTTTTTGATATTGACTATATTAGATTTGTTTATTAGAAATCAACAATAGTTAGCTAAAAACGAAAAAGTTTTAAAATTCCGTTCCTTGTAAAAGGTAAAGACAAATAAAGCATTAGTGGATATGTTAATATTAACAACCAGAACTGGGGCGGATTCTTTAAAACAGGATTCCTTTTACGGATCCAGATTCTTATAAAGGAATCGAATCACCAATACGAATTACGATTCCTTTTTAAGAAAAAAACGGAATCGAATCCAGGGACTCGACGTCTATATATCCGATCACTAATCCTGATCATCTTTAGTTTTTATAATTCAGATGATAACTAAAGCGTCTAAGATTTTAGCACAGAGCCGGGGCAACGATATATAATTTAAGCCTTACTTTGAAGTGCTGTTACTCTTAGCCAAATTAGTTTTTGGTAAATTTTGTTCAAATTTATATATGTTATTTCTGAGATCAAAATGAAACCACCTTGAATGGAACATTATTTCAAACTGTATTCCAAAACTTGCTATGCTAGATCTTGTCAAGGTTTTATAATGTTATTGTTAAGATAACCTCAAGCAATTTAAGAATGATACATACCTTATTTTTATTTTACTGGATGCTTTACATGTAGGACCGTTTAATAAATTATATGCTTGCGAAAAATAAAAAAAAATAAATTAAAATTTTAAATTCATTTTTGTAATAGAAACAATAAAATGTTCCATTTAAAAGTCTCTTAGAGTTATCTCAGGGATACCATATTAAAAAATTATAAAGATCGAGCCATTAAAACTTTCAAGATGAATGCTGGTAAAATTTATGGTCGTTTTTGGATACCAAGCTCTGTGGTTATGAAAAAAATGTTTAATTTAAATGTTGTTTCTTTGGACCTGAAAAACAACATATTTCTGTTAAAAATCACATGTTTGGTGTGTTTTCCTATTTAAAGACTTTTATATAGGCAGATGTTTTAAAATCTTTATTTCAGAAAATAAATGTGATGCTGATTAAGAATCTTAGGTAAAAATTTGGAAATTTAAAATTGAAAATTCAAAATGGCGAAGTTTGGCATTTAGAAACATATTTAATTTGATTTAGGATATAGGTAAGGGTTTTTAAGAGTGCTAGGTCAAAATTTGGAAATTAATAATGTTAGGTCAAAATTTGAAAATTTGAAATGGTGTATTCAAAATGGCGGATTTTTGCATTTAAAAACCAATTAAAATCACAAATCCTATTTTTAAAAAGTTATCGATTTTAACCTTCGGATCCTTTAAAAGGACTCGATTCCTGGATTTAATTCCAAAATGATTCGATTCCCACCCAGCTCTGTTAACAACTAATTAAAAAGACATTCTTGGACATTTCACAATTTCTTAATTTATTAAAAAAAATGTCTAAACTGGTAAGTATCACCAGTTTGTGTTGGGTGAATACTGAATGGGTTTCATATTTATAAGAGTATTAAGACAAAACTAAGTACACTAACAGCCTAGTGACGAAATTATTGTTAACTTTAAGAATAAACTTAACATTGAACTAAACTAGCAAAGAGTGAGAAATGAAAAAAATTGGCGACAGCACATTTTTAAATATTTATAGCCAACTAGTTGTAAACAAATAATTTGGTTTGGGATTTTGCTTGTCAAATTGGTTAAAAATTAAAAAAAAATCCTTTCAAAAAAAAAAAGGAAAAATCTACATTTAGTAAACTAACAAATAAGTATTTCATATTTTACCCAAACACCAAATAAGCACAGCCGCAGACCGTTTAGCAAAATCTATAACTAAAATACAACCTCAGCTATACTGCAATCTGAAGTCACAAATGGGCTAGGCCTCAAAATCAGGGTGGGAAAAAAACATTTTTTTTTTCGGTTTTGAGCAGGCAGTGGTAATAATTGGTTTTAACCGTCCAATACTGGTTAAAACCATTAGTCAAAACTTTAAATATATTTTTTAAAGCCTGAAAACCATGTATCGCTATGATGAACTAAATGTTCTTGCCCATTAGCGCGACGCGGTGTGACGCGATTAAATGTATCAGGAATACTTTACATGTAATTAAACTGAAGCCCGCTCATCTAGGCGATGAGACGCGAAGCGATGCAACGCGACAAGTCAGGAGAACAAGCAAGCGACAATGTCGCGTGGCATTCGAGTCTCATCGGCCTTTTTCGGGATTCATCGTGAAGAATTTCACATATTGCTCTGTTCTGTTATTACTGCATTTGCTCATCTGTTCTTATTTTTGTGACATTTGTATTTTATTATTATTTTTTTTTTTAAATTAATCTAAATAAAAAAGTTGTTTAGTGGATTCTGATTTTAAGGTATGTGAAAGCAACTCTTTTTTGGTGTTCTATAGACGTCTGTATTAAATTGAGAAGTTTAAAAAACTTTTCTTCCGACATGCGAAAGTATTCGAAAAATTTTCTTGTATCTTTTTTTAAATCTGGAAATAAGTGATGAAATCTTCCACACGCATTTATATTTCCATTAATTTCATGGACCCAAACTCTCCTTTTCTTTTTCTTTTCTCCTAGCAGAATTAAAACTACAAATACAAAAATATCTTATGTTTTATGAGCTAACCATAACAACTCGCAACCGACTGCCACATTTTGGAAGATTTAGCGTCAAATGGCATCGCGCCGCATCGCGTTGCCTCACCCAGTGAGCGGGCAATCCTATCGCGTCGCATCGTGTCGCATCGCATCACATCGTGTCGCATCTTGATTTGGCTTTTGTCGATGCATAACGCTATAGTACTTTATGAAGTATGTAACTATCGGCACATGCGCCACGCGCATCCGCACAACTTGTAAGCGGACGACGCGGTGAGGCGGCACGCTGGCAAAATCTTTTTTAATCGTGTTAGAATAGGTTTTTGTTTGTTGGACTATTCTTCTTTATTAAATAGCCCCATGTTTGAAATTAAATACGCGATTTTTTTAGTTTTCTTTAGACTAGAACTTAAACAGAAGATCAAAAACGAAAAACGATTTTATAATTTTAAGTGTTGAAGAACCTTTTTAATGTTTTTTTATAACAGCGACTTTAATTTAAGGTATAATTTCTTTTTTTATTTTAAACCTATACAGTACTATACCTAACTCTTGACAGGTATAGGTTACGTGTCATTACCTGTTAATTTTTGCGCTACTGTTTGTAATTTTTGAGTTGCTGTTTTTGTTTTTATGTAAATTAAACATTTAAAGACTAAATAAAGTACATTTACAACTATAAATATGTGCATTATTTAAGTTTTGATCATTTTTGACCACTGGATGGTCAAAACTGATTTTGACCCGTCCGGTTTTGACCTTGTTACCTTGTGGTTTTAACCACCCTGCCCGAAAATTTCCAACCCTGCTCAGAATAAATTATTAACTTATTCGTTAGTTATTAAATATGCTTTATATGATCATACTTACAGATGTACGAGAATCTAAAAAGCGATTGAATTCTTAAAGGAGTATTTTCAATAAAAGTTAAAAATCTAAAAAATAATAATTAAATATTCATTTTAAATTATTATAATATTTTCTCTGTTTATAAGTTATTGCTAATTACAAAAAATTATTAACAAGATGAGGTAAAACTCTTAATATTTTAACAATAGAATAGGTTAACAAAGCTGTTACAAAAACACATATACTTCAAAATTATCTACAATTGAAAGATGTAAATATGGCATTAACCTGACTTACATATGAATTTATTAGTTGCTAATCAGAAGCAATGTAAAACATTCTATAATCTGTGAACTATACCCGTGTAAGTAAGATCATAAGTTGCATTTAAAACTTTTCCAAAGGCTCTTATAAGTAAATATCTATACTAAATAAAGCAGAATTACTATATGGAATAATAAGCGAAATTTAAGAGCACTCAGGCTTAAAATAAAAAATATATCCGGTGAAAGGTTAAACAAAAAAGCAGTCTCACCACTTAATCAATCTAAAATTCTTCTTAAAATCGTATGGGATTATAAATAAATCTTATACATTACCAATTCCCACACAAAATTCGTCAAAATTATGATTCGTTACAGAAAACCTTTGGTATATCTGCACCTACGTGTAAGTAAGTTCCTATGTACTATAAAATGAAGGGGTTATACGCAGTTGCAAGGTGGAGAAAAGACGTTTTTTAAATTTTTTTTTTAATAGAAAAGAGTTTTATTGAACATATACAAGTTATAATTATTTAGATACCGTCTACTTTGATTTCACTAATGACACTTAGATCATATAAAAATATTGATCTATACTGCTCCTGTAGACGATCTCCCGATGTTCCTCCAAGAAAAGGCGTTTGGCGGTGATCATCATAACTCAAGTTTGAATTATCTGAAGGCAAAAAACAGGTCAGATTTCTTTAGTGGATAGATGAATACTGGAATTGATCGAAGGACGAGTCAAAATTTTAATTTTTGATAAAATGGCGGCTGTGTAAAAAAAAATCGATTTTTCGACCAAAATTTTCGCTAAAAATTTATTAAAAAAATATAAATAATTGTCGTGTATAATGTCCTGTATAATGACAATGGCTAATTGAGACACTAGAATAAACTAAATATACAAAGTTTATTTACAATTAATTTTACAGTTTACTACACTACAATTATTGCGATGTATCAATGGGGCGCATTAACAATTTCAAACTTCAAATTTTTTTCTTTTGACAAAATTGATTTAAAAATTTATTTACTTTATAATCATAGAATAAAGGAAATGGATTTTACTCAAAGAAATTGGACAAAATTTGCTGTAGATCAGGAAGAAATTTATTTGACTTTCATTTGAAAACCGAAATGTCTTAAGGAGTCTGTGAAGCGTTGTTTTTTATTGCCATAAAGTTAGAAAAGTAAAAATCAAAATTAGAAGTCATTTACAGTTTTGGGGACACCGTAAAAATTCTTGACTCACTATCTCATCAATAAGTTCAAATATTACCTTTGCCAATCTTTAAAAAACTACCATCAACTATGCCTTTTTATTCACTCCTCGCAGCTAACGCCTGCTGTTGCTGGGTTTATTTCCTGCGGTTCTGCTGCAATTATTTAAAAACTGCATGATACCAGAAGGATACTTCCACCTGAAAAAACCTGGCTGCCACAGGTCACAGGTGCTTATTTGTTAAAGCCAAGAATTTTAAAATTACGTTTATTACTTTTTAAAGTAGTTTTGTAATGAGGTTTTCATCAGAAGAACGGTTATAAATTATATTATATGCTAAAAATGATATAATATATCTATTTCTTAACCAAGCAGTAAAATTACAATAAACGGCAAAAAATTTAAATACAATACGAGGTAAAATATGGTGGTAATAAGAACACTTATAACAAAAGATTAAAATATTACTTACCCCGTTATTTTTAAAACATTATCTATAACCCTTCCTTAGCCTTTTTGGGCTTGCCGATATATTTGAGGTTCTTGGTTAAGACGATTAATTTCATTTATATTTTTTTCTCTTATTTCTTCCGTGTTTGTATTCCCATTTTGGTAAACGACATTTTTGGACCCAAAAGCCAAAAATTTAATATCTAACTGCCATAGTCAACCACTGATTGTATCGGCGATTGAGATACTGCAAAAATTTGACGAACAGCATGGAGCGGCCTCCGTCTTGTTGCCAAATTATCTTGCAATACTTTTCCCAAGTGGCAATTTTTAAAAAATGTCCCATTATCGTTTTCAAGAAGATTGAGATTTCTTTCTCCAGTTAAGGATTCCTTTGAAAGGGCCCACAACTGGAAGAACACCACACCGACAAAGAAGATTTGGGTTTTAACTCGAAATTTTGGATTTTTTCTTCCAGCTGTGGTATGTGTGGTTAAACATTGCCGATGTAGTGAACGTAGCTTCATCCGTCCAAAAAATCGTTTGAAACAGGGTAGGATCGTTATCTTGTTCATGGATTAAAATTTGGGAAAAAAATTGAAAGCGAAGTTCCGTATGTTCACGTGTTAAATGCTGCACTGGAAGAACGTGATCTGGAAGATACTTAAAATATTTCAGTGTTCTCTAAATCGTCGCATAGGTTACTCTTCTTCATGCAGGGCCATATCTCAAGTCTCTAACTGCGTCAGTAATTGACTTCATGGGATACAAAGTAAAATAAATTAGAATAGCTCGATCCCGGTTTCTTTTTCTCATTGTAGTCCTTTTTCTAATATGTAACGATTTTTTCAAATAAGACCTTAAGTTTTAAAATCTTTTTTACTGATATATTTCGGTGGAAACTTGCAACATATCTTTGTTGTGTTTCCCTGGCGTTTTCTCCACGTTTATAATAGAGATTTATAATTTGAAGCCGTTCTTCTGATGAAAACCCCATTATTAAACTACTCCAAAAAGTAATAAACGTATTTTTAAAATTCTTGACTTTGACAAATAAGCACCTTGACCTGTGGAGCCAGGTTTTTCGGGGGAAACTATCCTTATAGTATTATGCAGTTTTTAAAATTGCAGCAGAACCGCAGGAAATAACCGCAACCCCTATATCACCGAATTCCTCGTGAAAATCTCTATCTATTGATATAAATATATACGGGGTATTCCATTTAAAAAATACGTTAATCGTGCTGTAACTCCTTTGTTTTTGTTTCAAATGTTTTTCTGATTAGATTATTGAATTCTACGAAAAAAATACACGAAATGGCTAAATTCGTTTTTTTTTAAAGTACAGGAAAGTTTATTTTAAAATAAATAACCCTGTACAAAAACCTTATATTATTTGGTTACAGATAAAAGAAAGTAGTAATTTATACTACCATGAGAAACTGACACTATCATCGAGTTATTAAATAGAATATTTCGGCAATTTGCCCAAAATGTGGCGTAACTTTTTACGTTTTTTGTAAGAAATTTGGAAATACTTCCAGTCTTGGTCCAGCTTTAAACTCGCAGAAGACTGTACTGAAGTTCGCTGCCTTGTCATCTCCGAAATCCGCCGTACGGCCTTCGATGCGACTTGTTGGTTGGTCCATTTACCAGATGCGAACGTGACGTACTCTTTCGATGCTGATACCTTAAATATTGTTTTAACAAAAATTAGGACATTATTTAATTTTATTGTTGTTTTATAAATTTGTAAATGCTGACGTAAAAGTGCAATTTAACGCCATTAAATGGGAATGTAAAATTGTATTTTACGCCTGGTCGTACAAAAAAAAACTTATTTACTACTTAATGAGAAAATATATTAGATCGCGTAAAGTAATGTATATCGCAATACATTTTACTTATTGTCTTTTTTTTGTATTTATTTTTGACCATTATTTGAATATATAGGTTATAATGAGGCACAAGATACTTTAAGTAAAAGTAAAACAAAGACATTTTATTTAAAAGCTTTTGCGGTCCTTTTATGTTTGCAGCAATCATAAAGGCGAATGCTCGTTAGGGAAAATAGACGGGTTGGCAAAGTTCATGAAATTTACTTTGGTAAGCTTCGTTTTACGTAACTTAAGTTTTATTTACATTTGGCATCAACTTTGTCAAATAGTGCAATCTATTTACCTTTTGGTTAATGTCTTTAAAAAGTTGAAATAAAATTAAAATACTTGGATAAAATATCAAAGTAATATCTTTTGAAAAATAGCACTTTATATTGTACTTAATAAGAAGAGCTTTCAAATTATAGAGCCACATCAAAACACCATAAGACCCTGTTTTGAGAAGGTTGTGGCTGTATAAATAAACTTTAGTCAGAAGAATTATCTATTTAACGAGAAATCAGACTTGCTCTTGTCAACTTATGCGCGCATGTAATATTTCAAATGGCTTTATGGAACAGAAATTAAAGGCTTTAAATTTAATAAATATCTTTTTCTTCTTCTGGTGACGTACGCTTCTTAGCGCGTGGGCGTTGTGTTCACCAGGCAATATAAAGTGTTTCTTTCTCGGCTCTTCTGAATATCATGGTGGCATCAGCGATGTTACACCAGTTCCGGATATTGCCTAGCCAAGAGTGTTGTTTTCGTCCTAATCCTGTTTTCTCGATTTGTATATTGTACCTAGGACCTTGAAAAATATGTCCTAGGTAGAATGTTTTCCGTTGTTTTACGATGTCTAGCAATTGTCGGTCGATGTTTGCTCTCTGAAGACTTGCTCATTTGGGTTACATGTTCTATCCAGGGAATCCTAAGAAGTCTTCAAAGGCCTCTATTCTTTAAAGAGATTTCACCTCTAGTTACCAAGTTTCTAATTCGTATAACAGTATAGGCCATATGTAACACTCCACCACTCAAAGGTGGAGCCCTAATGGTACCTCTTTGTTTTAAAAGGTAGGTATTGAACTTGATAAACATTTTTGAGCAATATCTATGCATATTTTGATCATTTCGTTGTTGTCCCATTTGTCGTTAAGTGTTGTGCCTAAGTATTTGAACTTATTTACCCAATTATCATCAGTTTGATTTTGTGCATGTTGATATTAAGGCCAAACTCCTTTCCTTTTTACGTTTATGGCATTTACGATGGCTTGTAGACCTTCAATACTATCTGCCATCTCTAGGGTCGGTATTAAAAGATCATGTTTTACGTTGTCAAAAGCTTTTTGGTAGTCAATGAAGAGTATAAAACGTCTTTTCGTTGGTCATATCATTTCTGTGTGGGAAGCTGCATGCAGTACAGGGCCTGTCGCGTGCTTAAACCGTTTTTGAAACCAAACTGTGTTTCGCCAGACCTTTCTTTGCACTTTTGGTATATTTTCTTGTAAATTATTTTTAGAAATGCCTTAAGTACATGACCCATAAGGCTAATAAGTCGGTGGTCTTCGCATGTTTTTGTAACTGATTTTTTGGGGATAGCAACAAAAGTCAGTCAGTTGCTTTAGATCTCGCCACTCTCATATATTAATATGTTATTAAAAAGTCTGCCTACTGCTTTAGTATTTATTAGTTTCAGCACTTCAACGTGTATATTGTCTAGGCCAGGTGTCTTTTTGTTTTTTAGTGTTGAGAATACCTATATGATTAATACAAAGGCAAGTGTTCGAAATGCTCACCATTTTGCTCAATGCATGCGTGCAAACGGCAAATAAAATTGTTTTCTACACGGCTTATTATTTCGTTTTAATTTGTGCTAAAGCTCCATAAGAACAATAACATAATCTTCACTGTTGGGTAGGACATATCAAACTGATCATCATCAATAACCTCAAATCCAAAAGAATATTGAGTTGGGATCCAAAGACCTAAGAAACCAAGAAATAAATCATCCATGACCGATCCATTGGTTGGGAAAACGTCAACTTAATTTCTCTCGAAAATTTTGAGAATAATATGCAGGTGCACCATCATATTGAAATACAATATTTTAACGATGTGCTAAAGGAATATCTTCCAGAAAAGTTGATAATATGTTTTCAAAAAACTGGCAAAATTGCCTGATTTTAATATTCAAAAAGGCCATAATTTCATAAGCAGATATTTTTAGAAATTTTCGTCTTATTTTTGGTCGCAGAGGCTACCCCTGAATGGTAAAGATTATTGTGGGACACCCTATATATGCCTTTAATATGTAAACAAAAGGTATCTTATTATATATTATTAAAAAAAAACAGAGAAAATCTGTTTGCAATACTTTTAATTATAGCTCAAATAAAAATTAAAAAAATAGGTAGCAACTAATGCTGTGTATTGTCCATTTTAATTTCACTGCTAAAAGAAAAACAGTAAAGTAAAAAACAAATACTCGTACTTGTGTGTAAAACTAGAACATTGAAAATCTGTTTGCAATATTTTTATTTTTGCTTAAATAAAAGTAAAAAAAAAGGTAGCAACTACTGCTGGGTACTTTTCATTTTAATTTTACAGGTAAAAGAAAAAGAGCAATGTGAAAAAATTTAGTTGTGTAACAAATCCAGGGATATATTATTACAGCAAGCATAAAAATAATCTGCACGCTACAAATATAAATTCTAGAACACGATAACTCTATTATTCTTACTTTTCTTGGGTTACTTACATTATTTTTAAGAATAAATCCTGCACGGAGATTATAAGGAGAAACAGTAATATATAAATAATTATATATTATTTTTATAATTTATAATATAAATAATAATAAATATATTATATTTTTATATAATTTTTATAATTATATAATCTGTCTTGGGCCACGTAATCTTAAAAAAATTTTTGGCCTGATAAATATGAAAATTGGCACAGTGGTAGTTTCCTTTCCCAAGGTGAACCTAAGTGCCGTTTTAAATTTTCCCTGGACAGAAATAGGAAAAAAAATTTTTTTACCCTATACTCCGGAAGGCTTTACGGAAGACAAGGGTACTTAATATTGTCTCTCGCCGGCGGAGACAGGGCTTTTCATCTAGTATATAAATAATTATACATTAGTTTGTCCTTATAATCTCTTTATAATATAAATAAACAGTAGACAACAGGGTATATTTACCTTTTTGGTGTTTACACTTTTTGGTACCATTTAAATAACCTGTCTTGGTTCAAACCCTTAAAAAAGTAAGCTTTATAAGTAAAGTCCGATTTAAAGTTGAAAAGGCCACCGGCGTCATCAGTATGCGTTGTATTTTTTTTTTAAATCGGATCACCCTAATTTATTAGTCCGTCTTCTCCAATTAAAACTGTTAAAAACCCATATTAAAGTATAATTATAGCATTTAATAGGTAAAACTAACTAGAATTTACCAAAACTAATTATAACTAACCAAGATTAACGAGCTTTTAAACGTGCAATCTGAAACTTATTTAAGTGCAATAAAATGAATATAGCCTATAGACTTTGTAGAAATTACAAAAAAATATATATTGGGTAAACTTAATTAGGGGAAGTGTGCCTATGATAGCATGCCTAAACATTTTTCGAAATAAACATTATGTTAACGAATATTTCTGCATGCAATTGTTACGAAGGGTTAACTCCCCAAGTAAGTCAAAGCACAGGATGCATGTTTTTATAGAAAATAAACAAAAAAGGATTCCAAAATTTTATTTAGTATGTCATCATTGGACCAGTAGTAAGCTTAAGTTGACATACCCCATGAAACATAAGACAAAATCGAAATTTCATGATTTTCGTTAACCAAAAATGTATTATTTCATATAAAACAACAAACAGAATCGTCCTAAAAAATAACTGCTTTGCTATAACTACATAAAAGCAAAAAGAAAATGAATAGCTACATTAATCAACTTAAAAATAACAAAACAATTTAAGCACAATGTCTCTTGTTAATAAAATCAAAAAGATATTATTGTGTATTTTTGTTTCATTAATCCATTTTGCATATGTCACATTCAAATGTTTAATGGGGGGCAGCACCAGGATTCCGCATGACAAGATTTCGAAAAATTTTTATTACAGTATGGGCATGCAACATCAGACTCCGCATCGCTGTAGGCCTGGCTACCACCTTCTTCGTCTTCTTCAACTAGTTTCAAATTTTTCTTCGCCTTTCTTGCGAGTTTTTCCCTTTCCTTTTTTTCTTTCTCTGTACGCATCATTTTTTTTTTCTTTAAACTTTGGGGTTTGGTTTTAAAAAATTCCACTTTTCCTGTTTACTTTTTTCCTTTGGTTAATTTTTTGGGAGCAGACGGTATTGGCGATAATTCTTGACAAAGTTGATTAATAGTTGGCTGATTTTTACTGTCTCCAGTGGTGTTTTTTTAAAATGGTTCTTCGGGGTTTTTTGGGGGGAAACCAAAAAACCCGTCATTCGCATTGGTGGTTGGTTTTTCCTGAGAACGGTGCTAAGAAACTTTGTCTTCGGTTCTTTGGGAAGGCCTAGAAGTAGAAGCCACGGCATTCGCATCGGTGATTGGCTTTTCTTGAGAACGGTGCGCCTCAGAAACTGATTCATCGGTTTCTTGGAAAGGCCTAAAAGTAGAAGCCTCGGCATTGACATCACTGATTGGTTTTTTCGTCGTCAAGGAGGGCGCAAACATCCAGTCTTCAAAAATATTGGAGTTTAGTGGATGAATGCCCGTCTTATAAAATGAACTTATAGCATTTGTGGAGATAGCAGCTCGCAAATCGGCCTTAGAAAAAATCCCTGCTACCTGGAAATGTGTCACGGGTCTTCCAGGGTTCTGCTTCATCCACAATTGGATCTCTTGGTCGTAATAGATCTGTAGTGGACCGAAAAATCCAACGTCTAAGGGTTGCACCCGGTGGGTGCAATGCGCCGGAAAACAAAATAACACAATCCCATGACTTTTGGCAAACTCCAGTACTTCTAGGTTCTTATGGCTACTGTGGCCATCTAACAAAAGCAGTATTTTGTTAGTGCCATCTGGTTTTGCATACCTCACAAAGTGTTTCATCCATTGCAAAAAAACCTCTCCAGACATCCATCCTTTGGTGTTGTCAAAAAGCAACCGCTCCGGGGGTTGCATTATACATTAGTTCATTTTAAAATCTCTTGCAAGGGAAAATAAATGCAGGAGGTATGTGGTTTTAAGGGGGTTTCCAAAACAAAAACTTCAAAGAACAAACTCCACCCTTTTTCCCCCTTTTTGTAAAATATTTTAAGGGGGGCTGTGGACAGTACTGGTAAACCATAAAAAAATTTTAAATGTTTTCGGGCAAAAATTTGTATTCCTTCATTACTTGTGTTAAGCTCTCAAAGTAACAAGTGATATTCTCTTTATTAAAGGCTTGAGCCCTAGCTATGGACGTATTCTCAGGCGTTCTGAGAGAAATAAATGGGTTCCTCCTTAGAAAATCCCTTATCCATTTCCAGCCAGCCATCTGATTATCTCTATTAAACCGGTGATTAATATTCAACATCGCTAACTAATAACCAGAATTTTTTAAACCCTTGGGGGGAAGCCAAAAAAAACGGTTCAATTTTTTGTTTGAACAAGTTGGGTCTTTATCTGAATGAAATACGGTCAGGGGGTAAAATTCCTTTTCTACTGCCCATTTTCTTCTTAAATCTACGCCGTAAAGTTGCTTGTGGCACGTCAAACGTCTTAGACGCGAGAACCCCCCCAATTTACTTACAGCATCCAGGGATCCTATTTTTTCCGACCATTGTTGTCGTTGGCTTTTGACAGACATCTCAATAAGAAAGAAAACAAATATCTTTGTCCGATCTTGACCACAAAATTTATAAACTAGGTACAACACAAAAAGTTTTGTCGTCGTACGTAACCAAAATTAGTGTTTCCTTGATGACATACAATAATCCCAATGATGACATAGTATGGCATCATGGGGAAAAAATTATTTTGGGTCATTCAAAAAAAAACGAAGGAAAAAAAGACTATTGATTTACCTAACCAAAATTAACTTTTCGTATAAAAAGTTGATTATTATGTTTAAATACCGTTACTGTAAAATTAAAAATTACTAAGTTTTGCAAGTGTTATTACAATGATTCTCATATATGGAGACTTACCTAATTTGAAATTTACCAAAAACTAAGATGTAAACAATACACAACACTACGCTAGAAGCCAAATATCGCTTTTTATGGCGTGCGTGCTGTTGCCACTAACAGCAGGCTTCTAAAGAAAACGCTGGCCGCTTTTAATATGTCGTACGTCATCATATGAACTTTGTCGTTTTAAGCACATTCCCCCCCTATTTTTAAAAAAAACATTAAACCACAAAATCCTTTTTTGTTATTAAAATATTTAGAAATTTTAATTTTTATAAAAAGTCCAAAATAAAACTTTTGATAAGGGCGCTTTAGGTAAAAAAGGTGTATATAGTGTATTTACGAGTATGGTTAACAAACAGACCTTGTTACATGGAAAAATATCATTTGCCAGTTTATCCTAGGATTTAGTAATTTTTTATGCATTTTTCTATAATTTTCGTTATAAATAATATTTTAAAATTTAATTGCTTTTTCTTCTCATCATAAGTGTTTAATATCATTTATAAATGGTTTCTGACTACCAATTACACAAGTCGGCGTAATTTGTGTAACATCGATGAGAATGCTTATTTTGCGTTTTATTTAGAAAGTTATTAAAACATTTTTTCCCAGTAATGCTTCTCTTTTATATAATGCGATCTTTGAAATCATTTTTAGCTGCCTTAGGACAGGAAAGTATAACAAGACCGCAGAGAGGATATTTTTACAGTATTGTACGAATATTTAAGAGTTTTATTGTTTGCTGCAGTTAAGTTGGTTTCTGTCTTGTTTACAGTACAGTTAAGTGTTTTTGTTTATATAGTGCGATCTTTGAAATCATTTTTAGCTGCCTTAGGACAGGAAAGTATAACAAGACCGCAGAGGGGATATTTTTACAGTATTTAAGAGTTTTATTGTTTGCTGCAGTTTAGTTGGTTTCTGTCTTGTTTACAGAACAGTTAAGTGTTTAGATTTTGATTGAAAATGGCAAGTTCAAGGTGTTGTTGTTGCAAAAATCCAGCCGATAAGTTTTGTTATATATGTGAACGATTTATTATAAAGTCTCAAGCTAGATCTATATCTTAGGAAGTCAAAAAAGCCTATTTATATTTTAAGTGCCAATTGGGGATCAAGATAAAAGTTGGGCTCCTCATGTTTGTTGTGTGAGTTGTCACGTAGTGCAGTGATGGATCCAAGAAAAATTCTATGCCGTTTGCTGTTCCTATGGTGTGGAGAGAACCTACTGACCATGAAAGTGATTACTCCTTTTGCATCACCAAAATAGAAGAGATTTCAAAAACACATAGAACAAATGGAGTATTTGCCTTCTGCGCTACTGCCAGTTCCCTATTGCCAGGATTTACCGGTACCGATAGCGCCTTTAAACCTGGACATCGTGTTTTTCAGTAATTCTAATTTTTCATTAGAATCTGATCCACAACTTCCTGAAAACACCAGTGGTCAACCAACATCTTTACCAACTACCAGTGCACCTAGGATTGTCAAAACAAAAATCGGAATTTTTTGGTTCTAGACTTTAACAGTGAAACTTGTTAGATAAAAAAGCAAGTGTTTCTCTTAACCGTAAACGAAATTTAACTTTTTCAAGTTTTTTTTTTGAAGGGTCGCTTTCTGTCTGTTGTAATATTGAAGGTTTAATGAATGAGCCTAATATGAAACATTATCCTAGCAAGTGGCGTTTCTGATCCGATCTGAATGATATGAGGGTGGTAATATATCACTGCACCTAGACCTCAGTAGGTTTTTTGTGCCTCCTCTTGTAGGCGGGAGATTTACTGCGTCGTCCAACCTATTGATTTAAAATAGTTGACGACGTCTTTATGTGGAATCTCCCTAATTTCGGCCAGTAATGGCCAGTTCGTGCCCAGCATGGAGTTCCGTTCAAATGTGAGGGCGAGACAATCGCAAAGAATGTGTTCCGCGGTCCTCATTTCTTGTTTTACAGCCTCTACATAATCCTGTGTTCGTTAACCCATTTTAAACAGGTGTCCCGTAGCCCAGTGGCCAGTTAGAACGCCCGTTAGTGTTCGGAGGTTCCTTCTGGTAATCATAAGGTTTTTTTTCGCTATTGACTTGTCTGGATAGCTCAGCATTATTTTTCAAATTTGCAGATTGTAGTAACATCCCATTTTCCTTTAAACAGTCGACGAATAAATTTTTTAATGATGTCTTTAATCGCTGTTGTTGTCAGTCCAGTGGTGGGGGCGGGACCAACTAGTTTCCGTCGCCACAGCCGTCCTGGCCAGAGTCAGCGATACGTTACCTTAGATATGTCATGTCCCTGATCCAGGCTACGTTAACCACATTATTTAGAAAATTTCTCAGGTCTTGATGACATTCTAGTACAAGTCCCGAAGTAATGCGTGGTCTTTCAGGGCTAGTAATGCTTGCCTACTGTCTGTATAAATACAGATCGTATGGTTGGCGATGTTGCGGCTTTTAATTTCGTAAGCCTATGGTTATGGCTGTCAGTTCCGGATTGAAGCACGCTGGGTTCGGCGCCCATTGTCCATCCGATTTTCAGGTTATGGTTGGTGAGATATGCCACAGCCTGTCCCCACCTTGGTCTTAGAGCCGTCAGTGTACAGGCTAATGGTTCCTTTGACTTTTTTTTTATTGGCATTGTTCCTCTTATGTTGATTGTGTAGGGTTTATTGAAAACGAACCTTTCTGCAATTGAGTCCGCTCTTGCCTGTAGAATTACAAGTTCCCCTGTAACATCCCTCCACAGGCGTCGTCAAGTTGAGCCAGTGCCTAATTAGTATCTAGACCGACCATGCGGATGCGTGTTGAGTCATCAAAGCCGCTTTCCTTACAAATATATAAAGGGGGGTGAGATTCAATATCACCTCCGTAGCTCTAATCGGTGTAGTCCTTATAGCACCTGTGATGTTTAAGCATGCTATTCTTTGAATTTGATCTAGCTTATGTTTTGCGTGATCTGTTCTGTTTTGGACCACCATACTATGGAACCGTAAGTTACCATGGGTCTTATTATGGCCGTGTATATCCAATGGGGTACTTTGGGAGAGAATCCCCAAGTCTTTCCTATGGTTCTGCGGCTTTGATCAAATGCAATATATGCTTTCTTTATTCTGTTCTTCAAGTGAGAATTCCATGTTAGCCTACTGTCAAAGGTAATACCAAGGTATTTGACCTCTGTTGAGAAGCTCATTTTTGTATTGAAAAGAACGATTGCTGTAAGGTTCCCTACTTTCTTTTTCTTTGTAAACAGAACCATTTCGGTTTTCTTGGGATTTACAGATGGTGTGTGTTCAAAGCACCACTGTTCCAACTTCCTAAAAGCATGTTGCATTCTATCGCAGATTACATTTAGGAATTTGCCTGTTAGCAAAATAACCACGTCATCCGTGTATGCTATCGTGTATAAGTTTTCGTTGTTAAGGCGTCGCAAGAGGCTGTCTAAAGTGGCGTTTATTGACAGGTTCGTCGAAATATAGCCTAAAAGCAGTCCTGCTTTATAATGGAAACAAAAAACATATATTTCTTAAGCCCATTTAGAGACAATGAAAGAAACCTATGACAATTTAGCAACCATATTTAATCGTGTTAAATATGAACAGTATCAGTGCGGGATATCTGCACAGAAAAAAATATATTATTAAATAGAGTATTTAGATATCTTTATTTATATTTTTTTAAAATAGACACCGATTCTTATTGGAAGAAAGCCACCTTAAAAAAATATTTCAAAATGATTAATAAAATTATTTCATATCCTCAGAATATATTTTCACTTTAAAAAACAGTCCAAAGCTAAGACCATGATTTGGTTTGAACCCTTTGTTCTTCAGTTTAAAATAACATATAATTTTACTTTGAATTTCAGTTACTTTTAAAATAAAAAACTGGTCATTTACAATTAAAATGACATATCATTTTTAAAAACCTGCTGCATGTTCATTTTAAAAAATTTGGATTGCTC
The DNA here is from genome assembly GCA_019359885.1 of Listronotus oregonensis. NCBI lineage: Eukaryota > Metazoa > Arthropoda > Insecta > Coleoptera > Curculionidae > Listronotus > Listronotus oregonensis. The sequence continues at coordinate 56,900 of JAHBCN010003382.1, read as the reverse complement.
AGTTTGAGAATATATTTGCAATATAATCTAATATAAAATTTTGAAATTCTGAAATTTTCATTTCGAAAGTCCACCTACGATGACCCCGATTACAAAACTGGCGGTGCCGGTTTATTCTGTGATTATAGATCAAGGTGAAGGGTAATGCAAAATTTAATCGGACTGTTTCTCTCGTTGCGTGTTTTTGTTTTGGGGGTGTACGAAAAATAATGGGGTTGAAGACATTTTTTTCAACAGTGGGGATGTGATAGTGTTATCCAAGCGTTCAAAGGAAGTATTTACATATTGTTTTATAAAACTGTTGCCAAAAAAAAGGTCGATGATCTCAATTGTCCCAAAACAGGCATTTTTTATTTAACTAAACATGTTTATATAAAATGTTAGATATTAGCTGATTAAAAACACTACTAAGTACATTGTATAAAACATTAATATTGTTACAGGCTACAGAAATATGAGTACAGAGTGCGATAAAAAATTTAGTATACCTAACAAACAATATATATATATACCAATTTTAAAATTTATATTATATTTTTAGGCATTATTTTTAAAAAAAAAAAATTTCCTTTTTTAACTATTTTAAAAACAAAAAGGAATAAAAAAAGAAGGGCGGTTCATTTTTAAAACTTCCAGGTAAAATTTTGGGTAAAGAAATTGATAAACTATTCTAAAAAACTTTTTAGTTAAAATATTATTTTAAAAATTTACCTCCCTGTACCTGGGTTTTTAAAATTGCACCTATTGAAAAAAATCCATACAAATAAAATTTAAATAATAATACATATTTTTGTATCCTCTTTCTATATATTATATAAAACCTGAGTATCTTTACCTTTTTAGTTAAATGTTTAGGGTCCTATGAAACCTAAACGTTTGGAGTTTTTGAATTAATTATTTAAACACTTTGTACTTGTAGTTTGTCCCCCTTATAAGTTTAGGAATTTTAGCAAAATTAAATTTCAAATCATTTTATTTATATTTTATTTTTATTATCTGTATCTTGGTAGGAAATCTGATATCCCAACTATTTACTTTACAGAAAAATGTGTTGCCTAATATTTTAATTTTATCATTTCGAATTTTATTTTATTTTTTTAGAAAATGTCATGGGGAAGAACCCCGTTGCCAGGGTTTTCCGGAAAAACTTTAAAATTCCTTGGTTGGGCCTCGAATGGCTCTTCAAAGAAAAATAGCTGAATTGATTTTTATTTCGTTATGAACTTGAGAACAAGACTGATTCTTTTTCCAAAAAATAGAACTTAAAGTTAATTCTTCTATAATGAAAATTATATTTTGTTATTTAATAGATTTTAAAAAGCTTTAGCAAGATATTTTTTTAATAAACGTTAAGATTTTTTACCTTGTTTTTGTAGTTGTTAGCGAAACCTGTTATAATTATAATGGACTTTTTAACACAGCGAAAAACTTTAAAAAATTGTATTCCTATATTAATGTTAGCTAAACGTAATAATGGATTTTTATCATTTTTTAAAAGTAACCGTATATTTTTCGTATTTCCAATTATAATAAAAGTAACGTTATTTAGGTCAACAATGTCGAGGTCATATACAACATTATTTTACTAAAATTGGCTGAATACGCAAAAAAATCCGGTCTCGTTAAAAAAAAATGTGTTCAGTTATTAGTGCAGCAGCTTCTCTTTAAACGTATTATACAGGGTGTAACAAATTCGAGTGTATGCATGGGGATCTTAAAAACCGTAAGAGATACGAGATCCTAAAGAAACTTTCGCTGCTTATGCTGAGCTACTGGTATCTTCATTCTAAATCTTTATAGTAACAATTTAATTCAATTGCATGCATAAAAATAAATCTTTCATATGTTACAAATAACGATGTGTGTAATTAATTTAAATAAATTTAAATGAATATTTTAAATTCTCAAATTAAAACAATATAGTCTTGGGGATATGCAAAGCTAAGATAACCTTATACTAATATTATTATGCTTAAATTTAGTATATTCTTTTTTCCGTGTGTGGATATTTAAAAATCATAGGACTTTAAGGGGGTTTTACAAAGTATTTCTGTTTTTTGTTTCTATGGTACTTCCAATTAAATATGCCCCCTTGTTAACCCAAAAAAGGTGCTGCTACCGCCTCTCCATATTAAACTTGGACCAATTAAAAACTTTGTCAAAACTATTAACAAAAAAGATAGTGGCTTTTAGTACCTAAGAGAAATATTTTCTTAACTAAGTGATGCAAAATTAAGAGAAGGCATATTTATTGGACCTCGGATAAGGAAGCTCCTAGATAATCTTCGTTTTCAAAAACAATTAAATAAAAAGGAATTGGCAGCTTGGACGTGTTTTGTACGTGTAGTGAAAGGATTTCTGGGCAACAAGAAAGATAAAGACTATAAAAGCTTCATAGATGAACTGTTGAAAACCTATGAATTACTAGGGTGTCGCATGTCTCTAAAAATACATTTTTTGCACTCCCATTCTAATTTATTCCCGGAATATTTGGATGCAGTAAGCGACGAACAAGGAGAGAGGTTTCACCGGACATCAGGACGATGGAAACAAGTTACCAGGGACGCTGGAACCCATCTATGTAGGGCGACTATTGTTGGTTTTTAAAAAGAAATGATGCTACAGAACACAACAGGAAAAAGTGAATATAGTTTTAATTCACATATCAACCAATCCACAGTAATGTTTTTGCATGGATTCCACATGTTTTTTTCTCCATATAACTAAAAATTGTAGGTGTAACAATAATTAGCTTATCATAATCGGATTTGGGACTCTAAAATACTTAAAATAAACCTATTTTTATCAAGTTACTTTACAAAAATATAAATTTGTTGACTTTTGTTATTTGTCTGCTAAATCTTGGAAGTCATGTGGCCAGTTAGGTTATACTTGCCCCGAATACCTGCTTGCTGTGCCTAAATAGGTATCTCCCAGATAACATTTAGTAAAAGATTATTATTGACTGGGCCTTTCCACCATCATATGTTGGTTTTGTTACAAAGATACCTAAATTTTAACTCTTACATATAAAGTTACAGCATAAAGTAGCGTTACCTTTTCAGCGGATAAAGTGATTAGACTTACAACAGAAAAAACATAATAAAGGCAGAAATACTCCAACAAATTAAACATTTTTAAAAATGTATTTTCTTTTAGTTTCGTGTTCTGATAGGTACGTACTGGTAATGATTAGGATTTACAAAAATAATAAATAAAGCAAAAATAAATAGGATTAAATTCAAAATAACAATAAATTCAAATTAAAAAGTTAATACTGTAACTTAAAATGACCAGCTTATATCTTCACTTCGTTTACATTTTGCGGCCCAAACTCATTTTCCCTATTTATTTTTTAACTAATAAGCCCCAAACATTCGCAATAACATTTAAATCCTTACTACGTGCGGGCTACGGTAAAATCCTAATACGCTGCTCTTCCATCCATTCATCGCCGGGCTGTATGAACGAGACACTTATCTTTCTGAAAGATAAATTTTCTGTTCGGTAATCAGTCCAGTACAGAAGGAAGCATGATATTCTGTAGTAGATCTATATATACCTCCGCATTGAACCTTGAAACTTGGAAGGAAGTCCTTGTGCACTCACCACCCCCAAACAGTTACCGAAAATCGCCCACTACTTCTGTCCTTTTGGGTATATTTTTCATCAAATCGTGTTCCTTGAGGCCTGTATATTAACACATTTATTCAGTATAAAAAATTTTACAAAGTTTACAAAAAAAAGTCTACAGAAAAAATAAATGTCAAAATATAATAACAGTAAAATGGACGCTTACAAGTAGAAGTTGTAAATTACAGTAAATAAAAAGAAACACACACTGAATAAACTTTTTGGGTTTAAGTCCCCATGACTATCAGAAATACAAAATAACATATATAAAATAAAAAGAAAAGTCAATAACACATATGGACGGGCGAATAAAGGCGTTGAGCTGATGGAGTGGCACTCAATGGTTCCGGCGGTCCCAGACGTTGATGCTGAAGGAGCGGTGAATAGAGCTACCACCCCTGAGAACTCCAGTAACCAGACATGAGACTAGTCCCCGTGGCAGGTCGAGGCGGGCGAGGAGCTGGTCGTTGGATGGGCACCAGGTACCTCGGGCCCCAATGGCAAGGCCGGACACATGGATGGGCTCGTCGGGATACAGGGTCCGGATTGTGAGAGGAACTCCGGGGAAGAGTAGGTGGCGACCTTGTTGTCGGCACGGTCCTGCAGAGGTCGTGGGGTTTCCCAGCACACACAGAGGTCCACAATGTTGGTGTGGCCGTTCCCTCGAATGATGAGGTCCGGCTTGTGGAGGCGACCATTGGTATCATGCACGGAGGGTTCGACTTGGACGTCTAACCCTTTGTTCCGGCATGACTTAGCGAAGACATTGACTGCATGATCATGTCTCCGGATTCTCTCAAAGTGGGTGACTGGGCATCGTTTTAAGATGTGGGAGAGGGTCTCTACACGTTCACATCCGGCTCGGCAACTTCTGGCTTCTTGAGGCAAGCGGACATTATGCAAGCCTCCGATGGTCGGGAGAGTGTTAGTTCGAAGCTGCATCGCCTGGACGTAGACCTTGCCATTCCATGACGGGGGCGGGTCTCTGCCAATCCGGCGCCGCTGACGGAGCTGTTGATCTTCAAGCGCCAAAATGAGGCCTGCGCATTTCCTCTCCCAAAAGGGCGGGTGAGGCCGGCGAGGCGCGTCTGAAGTTGTAGAACATATTCAGAGTTGAGATAGGCTGCTAGCTTCTCATCAGCAGTACGACGGAGCCGGTCTAGTCTTCCCAAGATGATGTCGGGGATCCTGGCACGAAAACAGAAAATCCCCAAACCGCCAGACTTAAGCTGAGCATAAAGCAGCGAATTGGGGGTCTGAATTGGCAGATGTAGGAAGGTTTTGATTGATCGCCGGATAGCCCCGTCGGCGGTTTCAAGAAGCTTGGCAGTGACTCTAGGATTTTGATAGGCATATAAAAATTTTGGGAGGATGCAGTCCTTCAGAAGTACCAGTTTCTGATGAGGCTTCAGGGGGGCCCTTAGCAGGTTGTTAAGGGCAGATTGCAGGGCCTCGGTGGAAGGGAGGTCAGTCCCCGTGAAACCGTACTTGTGACCTAAGTATTTAAAAGAGGAGTCGGCATCGACGGGAGGCAGTGCAGTAGCTCCAATAAAGACTCTTGCGTTCAGGGAAAGATAAAGTTTCTTCGGTTTAGGCAAGAGCTTGATGATAAGGTAGGAGCATTTACGTGGATTGAGCTCCATGTGTCGGGCCTCGAAGAATTTTGATGTGTGGCGGACCAGAATCTGCAAATCTCGCGAGGAAGGAGCGAGAAGGAGCAGGTCGTCCGCGTAAGCAAGGCTGTTGATAGTAGCTCCATTTACTTCGAGACCTGTTGGGAGAAGTTCGAGCCTACAAAGCAACTCGTCTAATACCAAGTTGAATAAGAGAGGGGAAAGGGGATCACCCTGTTTGACCCCTCGATTAATGGATATCCCTGGAACCTGGGAGCTACCGGCGCTAATAGTTGTTTGGCAACCAGTGAGTCCATTCATTACAAATTTTACAAGGGGTTTGTCCAGGGAGAATCGCTCCAGGGCCCTTTTGATTGAGGTATGAGGGACGGTGTCAAAAGCCTTTTTTAAGTCCAAAGAAGCAATAGAATAGGGCCTGGAAGAGTCACGGCAAGACTTGATCGCAGTTTGGAGAATCATTGTGTTAGCCAGAGTTCCATCCAGGTTGATGAAGCCACGTTGGGCGGTGTTTAGGGGCAGAGCCGAGAGACGGCCAGACAAGAGACGATGGAGAGTTCGCACCATGATATTGGCGACTGTGATAGGCCTCAGCGATGTTACAAGTGCTGGGTCCTCGCCACCTTTTGGAATTAAGGTGGTGCGGCAGGACTTTAGTCGTTGTGGTGTTATCCCGGTCAGCAGCATGGCGTTGAAAAGAATAGCCACACTACGGGTCGGTACTTGCTTCAGGTCACTAGTCGTCATTCAAAAGGCGAGCGAGAAGACCCAAAAGTCCTCTGCGTTCGCCCTCATTAGGAAAGCCATGCACCTGGTAAGTAGCTAAATATCACAGCAATAAAAGATAGAAAGAAAAGGCCAAATAAAAAGTATACTGACCTTAAACATCCCTAGGAGTAACGGAGAGAACACCATCTTGATAAAAAGAAAAAAAACGGCACTCACACATTACTTCGCAACCTCCCGATCACCACAAGGCCTAGCAATTCATTCTGGAAACCAAAAATAGAAAACCAGGCCGAGTATAAGTCGATTTGCACTTATAATGCACTCCGAACTATAACAGCACGATGCACACGGCGAATAATGTATCGAAGCGGAGAGCGGTTCGCAGCGCAATTAGGATGTTTGCCTTATTCTTCGCCATGCCGTTCTAACTGATGCTGGAAAATTGCTTTCCGTTTTTGCTGTAACTTCAGATTTAAATGGTTGGTTCCTCAAAACATTAACTAAGTAATTGTCTTGTTATTGATTCGATAGTTTGGGGCGACCACTTTTAGCTCTTCTCTCGAACGAGTGTGTTTCCTCCCATTTTTTTTTTAACAAAATGAATAGTACTCTTCCCTTTCTGGCCAACCTCTCTGCTCAAAATGTAATAAATAATTAATACTTTTTGATCCAAAGTTAAGCTTGGCATTTTAAAAAATATATTTAGACACTGACAATGGACACCTGAGCTGGGATTCTGTAAAAATATAAGGAAAGAGAATGTGAAAATAGGGATCACATGTCCTTGTTGCCCTTAAAGGTAACCCATAAGTTTGTCACTGTTTTGAAAGAGATAGAGAAAAGGAATGTCAAAAAATTTGCTTACAGAATCGGGCCCCTGTTTCTCAATTGGGTTTTTCAAGGTATTTATATTCAGTAGAAGGTGGCATAAGTCTTATTTACGAAAGGGAAAAAGAATTGCCCAAGATTTAATGGCCGTTACTGTACATAAATTTTATGATTTCTTAATTTAAAATAATATTGAACTCCAATATTTTAAAAATAAATCACGAAATAGACCTTGGCAAGTCATTATATCTATGTGCTTAAGTAGTGTTTTTTTACTAATTTCTTTATTTTAATTTACTTTAGATATTAACTCATTGTTTAATTTTAACAGTTAATTGGTTTTCGCAGAGAATTTTTGTAATCGATCAAAGCTGCTAAAAAACGTCATTTGTTAGTAGCCGAAAAACCGATATTTCCTAAAATTTTTTACAGTTCACCGACTGAACGAAGCAATTTCAGATATAACTAAGTTATTTTAAATCAACCTATTTTATCGTCAAGAGTCTGTCATAATATTTTACGGACAGCCTGTTTATTTAGAGGTATCCAATGGCGCCTTTAAATATGTAACATTTTAAATTATTAAATCTTTAAATTTAAAAGACAAAGGATTTAATTAAAAATTTTTAGCGCAGTAATTTGGTCTTTAAAGCATTTAATTTTTTCAATTTTTTGAAACGGACTCTAATTGTTGTTCCGGTAACGGTATTTAAACGCCACACTAAAGGAATCAGCTTCTTTTTCACTAACAAGAACCAATGAGTTTCAGAAATAGAAAAAGCGTTTTTTGCCGGCACCGTCGCGTCGTAAAAACAAATACTTTTTAATTGGAAAAGCACAAAAGCTAATAAAATGAAATATATATATATATATATATATATATATATATATATATATATATATATATATATATATATATATATATATATATATATATATATATATATATATATATATATATATATATATATATATATATATATATATATATATATATAATATATATATATATATATATATATATATATATATATATATATATATATATATATATTAAAAGCTTCAATTCTTAGGAGTTTGCAATTTAAAATATTATTGGTTTTTTTGCATATAATTTATTGTATTCAGTAACAATATTAAAGCATTCTTAACTACTCCAAAAAGATTTAACTAACTATTCATTTCTATTTGTGATAATATCACAATAATCAAAATAATCTGAAAGATTTTGGCAATTTGTGGTAACTGCATATTCTTTTCAAATCCAAGTAGGAAAAACCATAATTTTTTTCTCTCCGGGTCAACAGGAAACCTTAAAATAAATTTTATAATTAAAATCGTTCATATGCTCTATTAATCTAATAAAAAAGTTTATAACAAAAACTATACCTTGATGGTTACTTTCAATCGATTATAAAATAATTAAACAATTTTTTCGTTAGTTATATAATCAAATTTTATGCTTAAGTAAGTAAACAATCGTTGTTAATCTGCATAAAAATATAACATAAAAGGTATTAACAACAAAATGTTATTTGTTCGTCATTGGATTGAACAAGAATCCAGTTTTCCACAAACCTGGCAATTCACAACCATTTTTTAGTCTGTTTATTAAAAATAATACGAAAAATATTCAGAAAATTCTCTTATAACCGCACTTTAAAAACACAAATATCTTTCTGAGCTAGTTTAAACAAAATGCAACACCCCCACACAACACAAATAAAAAATTTACCACTAGCTGACCGACGACCTTCGTGACCGTAGCGTACGAAAATTATGAATATACTACAAAAAGCAGTGTTGCCCATCTTGACCGTTAATATTCCATTATGATTAGTTTTGAGAATAATATTAATAAAGCAAAATAAAAATCAACTAAAAAACATATTTCTGTCGCTGCTACTAAGTTATTGCATAACGACATGTTATGATCTATAATCTCTTTAAGAATTTAAAAAGGAAATAATAATAAAGCAATATCCTAAAAATTCGCCAATAAAGGACAATTGGCAAGGATGCATGTGTATCCAGCACGTTTGATCACCAAGTGATCTATAGAGGTAGACACTATTTCAAGGTTTGATTGCTTTTAATTGTAAACACTTTTATCTTCCTTTGCTTATATTTATATCTATGGCTAAAGCAGTTTTTTTGTCGAAAAAAAATAACATTGGGAATAAGAAATAAATTTTACTTGTATCACTTGCGTTTTAAAATTTCTTGTGTGCTGTAAGTTTGTTTGCTTTTCCAATAAACAGTATTCTAACTTAATTATACTATATTAGAGTATTCTAACTAACAAATAAATAATTTAATGCCCCAACAAGCAGCCTAAATCGTGACCTTAAGTGGAGATGGACGATCGCAGAAATATGTTGCTGAAGTTATGGAAATGGGAATCAACCAATTCAGTGTTTCTAGAGTTTTAGGAAGGTTTAGAGAAAGTGGAGGCTACCATAGAAGGCCAGTTCCAGGACGTCCCAGTAGCATCAACCCTGCAGATGGCCGTCTGTCTGCAGACTTTGCGTGCACGTCATTTTACAGCTAGGCAACTGCAAAATGTTCTCTCCAGAGTCCGTAATGTTCGAATATGTGTCGTATCGGTTAGAAACAGATCAAGAATGCCTGTTACGGCTCCATTGTTAACCAGGGCACACTGTGAGGCACGTTTAAGGTTTGTAAAAGATCATGTTAATTGGGATCTTAACTACTGGATTAATATATTTTTTACAGACGAGTCCAGATTTTTACTTTTTAGATCCGATAAACGTATGTCAGTTTACAGACGCGTAGGTAAGCGATTTGCTTAGTGTAACATAAGGGCAGCCAGAAATTTTGGAGGTCACTCGATTATGATATGGGAAGGCATCTGCTTTAAAGGTAACACAGAGTTAGCAGTATTTTGTAGGGGATCCCTTGATCGGTATATAAGGAAAGTTATTGAGGAACACGTAATGCCATTTGTTGCAAATATCGGAAAGAATTTTGTTCTTATGCAGGGCAATGCTTGCCCGTACGTTGCCACAATAACAATGGAATACTTTAAAGAGGTTGGTATCTAAGTTTTAGATTGGCCAGCAGTTGGTTCAGAATTTAACCCAATTAAACATGTTTGAGACTACCTAGAAAGGCGCATAAGAGCTCGTTATATCGCTCCAGATAATCTTGATGAGCTAAAAAATGCTTTAAGAGAAGAATGGAAATATTTAGATTTACAGTACTTAAGGGCTCTGATAAAAAGGCTTTCACCAAGAATAAAGGATGTCATTGGAGCGAAAGGTGCCTATACAGGAACCTGAATTGTAAAATTATCCTTGGAATTTTTTATTTTGTTACATTTATTTTTTTAATTTTGCAAATTAATTTTTATATTTAAAATTTTTGCCTGTTATATGTTAATTTTTAATAATAATTAACTAAACCACGGTCAAACATTCTTTAGTTTCATTAACTTCCATTTTCAGTGTGTTTTAGGATAGAATAATTAAAAGTTTAAGACTTAATCTACTTATGCGATACATTTTGTGCCGAGTGTGTAAGTCTTCATAGTTGCCAATTAGTTACTGCCTTTAAACAGGATAATGTTATTTTTTACTTTTTTTGTAATTTTATGTTATTGCATAATGCATACAAAGCGTGGTTTTAAAAAATCAGTTTATATATTTTTTTATTTTTTCTTCATTTAAGACATTTAAGATAACCTAGTAAATAAAATTGCCTTAAAATTTTTAGGTGCGTTTCAATCATTTCTCTGGTTAGTCTTTTTCATTCTTTGTTTTTAGGTCTAAAATTTTTTCACAGAAAAATTGTAGAATTTCCGTTTTAAAATATCCGTTAAAGGTAAATTGTGTCTCTCATAATTTTTCATTATTCATGAGTTAAAAAAATATTTTCAGTAATTGTTATTCATAGATATGTTTTATTGTTGTGGGGGCTTTATATATTAAAAAGCATCTGCCAAAAATTCAAATCTTTAAATTATCCAAGATGGAACCGCCTCGGTTCTGGTCCCGAGGTATAGAACTGAGTACGCTCAGAAAATATAAATATTATTATGTTTCCTTGAAAGTGTTAGACAATGTTAAGGTTTCAAAAACACTAGAATCTTGGACTTCCATTGTCTTTATTTGTTAATTGTTACACAACTAACCACAACAAACTATTCTTAACAGCTACGACTTATATACTATCCCTTGTTCACCGAAGCTTGACCGACTTTTCACGGTTTAGTAACGGCTGCCAGATATTCGAAATATCGATGCTAGGTTTGCTAAATACATTTTTGATGTTTGCAATTATTACAGCTTCTTTAAATTTTCTTTTTTTTTCCAGTGGGTTTCTGAATGGTTTTTGCTTTCGACCATTGTATGCGGTGTTGTTTTGACCAAGCGTGTTCCGCAATCCCTGATTTCGGCGTTTCACCTCGTTCCGTATGTTTTTTGTGTTCTTTAACTCTAATTTCAAGTGGTCTTTTTGTTTCCCCGATGTATACCTCTCCACATTAACGGGGAATTTGGTAGATACAGTCATTATTTAAAACATAGTTGTTTGGTCTCGCCTTAGTAAGAATACTTCTTAGAGTAGTTTGGGAATTAAATGCCGTTTTAATATTATACTTATTTGCGATTCTGCGAATCTTTTCCGAAGTTCCGAAGATTTACTTTTATGTCATAAAAAGGAATAACAGACAATCTGACAGCCACCCTTAAAGTCCACTAATGAGATTAAAAACGCATGCAATACTATTTTGTAAAAGTAAGAGGAGGAAATTAATAGATCAAAAAATGTTTAGTTCAGAAGGAATATCAAAATATAATTGGGAGTTTTTAGGAAAATCAAAATTTGGGGTTTGGATTTAAATAAAAAATCTATAGGATCTTATTGTTTCCCCGATGTATACCTCTCCACATTCACGGGGAATTTGGTAGATACAGTCATTATTTAAAACATAGTTGTCTGGTCTCGTCTTAGTAAGAATACTTCTTAGAGTAGTTTGGGATTTAAATGCCGTTTTAGTATTATACTTATTTGCGATTCTGCGAATCTTTTCCGAAGTTCCGAAGATTTACTTTTATGTCATAAAAAGGAATAACAGACAATCTGACTGCCACCCTTAAAGTCCACTAATGAGATTAAAAACGCATGCAATACTATTTTGTAAAAGTAAGAGGAGGAAATTAATAGATCAAAAAATGTTTAGTTCAGTACGAATATCAAAATATAATTGGGAGTTTTTAGGAAAATTAAAATTTGGGATTTGGATTTAAATAAAAAATCTATAGGATCTTATTGTTTCCCCGATGTATACCTCTCCACATTCACGGGGAATTTGGTAGATACAGTCATTATTTAAAACATAGTTGTCTGGTCTCGTCTTAGTAAGAATACTTCTTAGAGTAGTTTTGGATTTAAATGCCGTTTTAATATTATACTTATTTGCGATTCTGCGAATCTTTTCCGAAGTTCCGAAGATTTACTTTTATGTCGTAAAAAGGAATAACAGACAATCTGACAGCCACTCTTAAAGTCCACTAATGAGATTAAAAACGCATGCAATACTATTTTGTAAAAGTAAGAGGAGGAAATTAATAGATCAAAAAATGTTTAGTTCAGTACGAATATCAAAATATAATTGGGAGTTTTTAGGAAAATTAAAATTTGGGATTTGGATTTAAATAAAAAATCTATAGGATCTTATTGTTTCCCCGATGTATACCTCTCCACATTCACGGGGAATTTGGTAGATACAGTCATTATTTAAAACATAGTTGTCTGGTCTCGTCTTAGTAAGAATACTTCTTAGAGTAGTTTGGGATTTAAATGCCGTTTTAATATTATACTTATTTGCGATTCTGCGAATCTTTTCCGAAGTTCCTTTAATATATGGAATTGTCATAAATATTTGGTCACGTGGAGTCTCGTTCAAGTTAGAGTTTCTTGTCTTATTTTGATATTTTTTGATTGTTTCCTTTATTAGTCTCTCACTGTATCCGTTCTGCTTAAGATCCCTAGTTATGTTACCTATTTCTCTTGCGGGGATTCCCTACTGTTACATAATGTCACTGCAAGATTATATAAAGTACGTATAATCCCCTGTTTGGTTTCGTTAGAGTGATTAGAATTCTGGTGTAAATATTGTCCTGTGTGGGTAGGCTTTCTGTACACCGAGGTTTGTATATGTCCATTATTTCGTTTGACTAGAACGTCGAGGAAAATGTAGAAATAGAACCAGACGATACTTTTGTTAGTTTTGATGTGGAAAGTCTGTACACAAACGTACCAGTAGAAGAATCGTTAAACATTATTCGAGCCAAGCTTAAAGAAGATAAAACACTAGTAGAACGCACCACCCTACCGCTGGATGGAGTGATGAACTTGTTGGAGCTTTGCCTCCGTAGTTCCTACTTTTAGGTGAAAGATAAGTTCTACGCGCAGGATGATGGGCTACCCATGGGTTCATCGCTCTCCCCAGTGGTAGCAAATATTTATATGGAATGGTTTGAAGAACATGCAATTAAAACTGCACTAATTAAACCAAAAGTTTGGCTAAGATATGTTGACGATACTTTTATTGTGTGGACAGGTAATCTTTTCCGAAGTTCCGAAGATTTACTTTTATGTCATAAAAAGGAATAACAGACAATCTGACTGCCACCCTTAAAGTCCACTAATGAGATTAAAAACGCATGCAATACTATTTTGTAAAAGTAAGAGGAGGAAATTAATAGATCAAAAAATGTTTAGTTCAGTACGAATATCAAAATATAATTGGGAGTTTTTAGGAAAATTAAAATTTGGGATTTGGATTTAAATAAAAAATCTATAGGATCTTATTGTTTCCCCGATGTATACCTCTCCACATTCACGGGGAATTTGGTAGATACAGTCATTATTTAAAACATAGTTGTCTGGTCTCGTCTTAGTAAGAATATTTTAGAGTAGTTTTGGATTTAAATGCCGTTTTAATATTATACTTATTTGCGATTCTGCGAATCTTTTCCGAAGTTCCGAAGATTTACTTTTATGTCGTAAAAAGGAATAACAGACAATCTGACAGCCACCCTTAAAGTCCACTAATGAGATTAAAAACGCATGCAATACTATTTTGTAAAAGTAAGAGGAGGAAATTAATAGATCAAAAAATGTTTAGTTCAGTACGAATATCAAAATATAATTGGGAGTTTTTAGGAAAATTAAAATTTGGGATTTGGATTTAAATAAAAATCTATAGGATCTTATTGTTTCCCCGATGTATACCTCTCCACATTCACGGGGAATTTGGTAGATACAGTCATTATTTAAAACATAGTTGTCTGGTCTCGTCTTAGTAAGAATACTTCTTAGAGTAGTTTGGGATTTAAATGCCGTTTTAATATTATACTTACTTGCGATTCTGCGAATCTTTTCCGAAGTTCCTTTAATATATGGAATTGTCATAAATATTTGGTCACGTGGAGTCTCGTTCAAGTTAGAGTTTCTTGTCTTATTTTGATATTTTTTGATTGTTTCCTTTATTAGTCTCTCACTGTATCCGTTCTGCTTAAGATCCCTAGTTATGTTACCTATTTCCTCTTGCGGGGATTCCCTACTGTTACATAATGTCACTGCAAGATTATATAAAGTACGTATAATCCCCTGTTTGGTTTCGTTAGAGTGATTAGAATTCTGGTGTAAATATTGTCCTGTGTGGGTAGGCTGTCTGTACACCGAGGTTTGTATATGTCCATTATTTCGTTTGACTAGAACGTCGAGGAAAATGTAGAAATAGAACCAGACGATACTTTTGTTAGTTTTGATGTGGAAAGTCTGTACACAAACGTACCAGTAGAAGAATCGTTAAACATTATTCGAGCCAAGCTTAAAGAAGATAAAACACTAGTAGAACGCACCACCCTACCGCTGGATGGAGTGATGAACTTGTTGGAGCTTTGCCTCCGTAGTTCCTACTTTTAGGTGAAAGATAAGTTCTACGCGCAGGATGATGGGCTACCCATGGGTTCATCGCTCTCCCCAGTGGTAGCAAATATTTATATGGAATGGTTTGAAGAACATGCAATTAAAACTGCACTAATTAAACCAAAAGTTTGGCTAAGATATGTTGACGATACTTTTATTGTGTGGACAGGTAATGACGAAAAATTTGAAGGTTTCTTAAAACATCTAAATTGCCTCCGACCTTGTATTAAATTCACATTGGAGAAGGAACGAAATAAATTTAACAAAGGCTAAGCTTTCAAACCATTTACCAAATACCTAAAATAACAGCGAACATACATTAAAAACGCCGAATTCCACATATTAAAAATCTGTCAACATGTATTTGATAAAAGGAATGCTTCTATATTTCAGCAAATATTACTTGTCAAAAAAAAAAAACTTAAAAAAATATGAAGTGCATATATAATATAAAACATAATAATGTTAGGCCTCAACATCCGTTAATTTTGAGGTAATTTAAATAATGTATGGTTACCTTTGCTTGATGCTAAGGTAATTTCAGGAAAACTTAAAATCAATTAACTCACTACCCTTCTTATTTTTTAAAATAACAAATATTTGTTAATGATAAGATATTGTAGCCAATAATATTAAAATAAAAATAAGATAAAGAAAAGTGTGTTGACGCTAGTATTTGGTTTATGCGCCAATTAAAAAAAAAATGGTTAAAATAATTAATTATAAATTTTATTTAAAAATAATTTAAAACTTTAAGGTGTTTAAGTCAAGTTTTTTATATTTTTGGTAACCAAATAATGAAAACAATCCAAAGTATTTTTTTTTGTAATGTACTTATTTTGGCAAAAACAGTTTACAAATAAGTTGAAGGAGTTAAATGGTTTATTGATAAATAATTCTATTCTTTGGGTGAAAATAAGGATTATGTATATAATAATTTTGTAATAAACTTTTCTTAAGCGAATGCTATGATTCTCTCTTCATAATTAAATAAGGGAGTTGTGAAAAGGCGACTTAAGATCTCATAAAAATATGGAAACACTATTGCTAAAAAATGAAAAAAACACTGCGATTTAAAAGCCTTGCACAAGACGTTTAGCTGTTAGGTATGGTATGGTGTTTCGGCTTACAATTTTAGGGTCAAATATATTAATATTTATTAGTGGTACTCTTTTTTCACTACTTTTTTTTTCAGCGAAAGATTTCGCGGTACTAGTTTATTAAAGTAGCCTTTTTAAAATAAAGAGTAAAACCAATAATTAAGGTTTAAAATTGTCCCAAAAAATGTCCAGTATCGTACGATGGGTAACAAAATTTATTTAAGTTTCTTGCCGAAATATCATTATATTCCTACATTTCTTAGCAAGCCAGTTTCCCAAAGTACATTAAAAATAACCGTAAAGGTAAAGAGGTAACAACTGATTTTTTTAAATTATTCCCTAATAAAAGTATTGCTAAAAATATAATTATCTCTGTGGATATATAACTAGCATTTATTTAATAAAATAATATCTACGTTTTTATGTTAAACCGGATATTTTAAAATACTTTGGCTTTGCAGTTTATTACACAAACAGTGAATTTGTAGTGCAGTGGATAAATTTCTAAAAATTTAGGGTACTACTTTTAAGAAAAACGCTCGAATTCATAAAGCATAATCTCTTTTTGCGCATACCTTTTGATATAATTGATACATTACAGAATGATTCCTGTGGGAAGAAAATATGACGTCTTCAGTATTTTTTTCAATGATAACACCCAATTTTTATTCCGGAGTTGGAAAAAAATCTCATTAATTCGACAGCAATAATTTTGAGTATGTGTTAAATAACAAATTTTTTTAAAAATAACTAGAAAATGTTTAAAACGTAAATAGTTGACTTCCTGAAAGTTATCTTGGTAATAATATTTAATTGATGTCAGCTGTCAGTTTAAAAAGTTTTTTTTTAATAGTCCTTTAAGTTAAGGCTGGTTTATGCAGACAACTTTAAATTTAATTTAACTTTAGTGTAAGACCATTGACACACACAATATATAAGCGCGTTTATACCCACTTTAAAACTTTCACTTTATTTTAAGAAGCTGGCCAACTTTTATCTTCCTAAAGTTACATTAAATAATAATGAAAGTGAGTATGCGCGAGCAGTGTAACCAAACTTATGGTTAAAAACATGATACCTCAGGAACGAGCTGTCAACTTCAACCTTTAACCCGATTTACGTAACGAAGAATATGGATATCTTTATTAATTACATTATTTATTAAATTATAACAAACCAAGCACAAAAGCAGTCACAAACTTATCGAAACATAAAAAATAGTCGAACTCTAAGATGTTATTATGTTAAAGACATTTGACATTTAAAATAAAAATTCCTAGATTAATACCAACCCGACGAATTTTTCGTGTTTCTTTACTTGAGTAAGGTTAATATTTTTCATAAATAGTTAAGAAACTCTTAAAGTTAAAATAAATTTAAATAAAAGGTAAATCAGAATTAAAGTTGTTTGCATAAACCAGCCTTTAGTTCTTTAAACAATTCAATTTTGATTTTTATATCAAAAAGCCTATTTAAAATGTTTATAAAGACAAAAGTGAGTCAATATTTCCTAACAAATGAAACGAGAAGAAATTGAAATTCTTATCATGATTGGATCAAAGACTTAGTTTTAACTATAGACGCACGAAGCAATGTTAAATTTTTGGTAACAGGCTTGGACGCTCGCTTACTGGGTGCTTACTGGGGCGAGCATCCATCAGGAGAAATTACGTTCACACGCTGCTTTATAAACCAACACTGCTGCCAAAGCTATAATAATGGTAACAGTAATTAAATATTTTTTCGGAAAATAGGACAAACTCTTTATAATCATGATAATTTAAACATTTTTTTTGCTTCTTGATTTTTTTAATTCTGTTCATGTTTTACTTTTTTAATGTATATATGTATTTGTATGTGTGTCTGTTTAAAATTAAACATGAGGCTTCCGAACTTGAAAAAAGATCTTATGAAAAGAATAAAGACTTTGTACGTGGCCAGTTTAGTGAATGGAAGTAAAAATAAATTATAATGTTGACAAATATTTCTAAACATGTTCATAAACGCATCTAAATAAAGTCAGTAAAAATACACATTTTCATTTCTTATAATTACGACTATAGAAAAAATACAGTGCAAAAACAAAAACACGATATGCAAGACATTAAATAAAAATTAAAGATATTTAAATATGGAAAACTAATCATTATTGTATTGATAAATTGTAGAAAAGAATCAATCGGATCGTTCGATTTTTTATTAATAAATAAATATTAATTATTTTTGTATAGTTCCAGTATTTCTTGTTAAGTGGATGTTATAAAATAAAAAAACAATTTAAAAATTCTATATCATATTTAACATCGTGTAACTCATCAACTACAAATATATTTTTTAATTAAAATTTAATTCTTTAAAGTAAAAACTTACATAATTATTATCAATATGGGGCCAAAAAAATTAATTAACTTTATTACCACAAATTTGACCTTTTTCTTACAAAAATAATTCCTAATTACTGTTTTCATTGTTAGAACTTTGGCAACAGTCTTCGCTTATATAGAAGCGTGTAAAGGTATTTTCTCCCGATGGACGCTCGCTCGAGCGTCTAAACCTATTACCAAAAATTCAGCATTGCTTTGTGGGTCTATAGTGAAACTACAATTGTCTTTGATTGGATTTAAAGATAGGATGCGGTGCCAAAACGAAGTAGTTACGTTACCTTATGAAAGTCATCGTGATTATAATTTCATAAAGACCTTATTTTTTCTGACAACACTACCTTTTTTTTAAAAGGCTATGTCAGTAGATGCAGATTTAACATCCGCGAATTACTTTTTGTGGAGATACTTGAAAAGTAAAATGTACATTAGAAAACCAGAGGAATTTAAGAAAGAATGTGTCACGAAATATAATTTATACCTTCTTAAGTTATAAATAATGTTTAAAAAATGGATTTATATCTTGGCTACTGTCAAGCAGCCAATGGGGCTTAATTTAAGCATTTAATTTAGTTATTTTTAAAGCTTTTATTGCCATTAGAATAAGTATTTTAAAATATTAAAAGTATTTTTTTTATTATTTTACCAAATTTAAAAAGTAGCCCAACGAGAACTTATTGGAACTAATAATAATATAAAAATAACTAAACTAAATTTAAAAAAATAAATTAAATTAACATAAATTCGTAAAAACGATAAGCCGGATCAGATGTTACCAGTTATTAGTTGTCCACTGAAACGTGGAGAAAGAAGACCCACCACTTAATACATCTACAAAAATGTTTTAGGAAATTATTGCGACAAAAGTTGGCGCATAAGGGGGGGTAATCGACCTTTTTACTTTTTGAAATCTCACCGAGCTAGGCTTGTTGAGAATAAGAACGTGCTTTTTCCTGTTTTTTTAAATTTAAGTAGGTGCTTCAGAAAGTGTTTTATTGCATCATAAAGATTTTTTTTTTTCAATATCTTATCTGCATTAAAAGATTTTTTAGTTTTGCTTGCGCCAATTTAAAGATCTTTGAAGCGCGGATGAAGCACAATTTTTTCAAAATTTTTTGTCGGAAAATCCAATTTTTTTTTAGGCTTTAAGAAATGTAAATGTTTTTTTAACAGAGTCTGTTGACCCACGTATGATGAAAAAAATATCTGTGAAGGGTCTTTAGTAGATCTAGCTTCTTAAAATTTTTCGTAATCGTAAATCAAAAAACTAAAAATCTTTGTTTTTTGCTATTTTCCGATATTTAAAAAAAAACTTTTAATTTTATTATATTTTTATATTTTTTAAAGAATAGAAGTTTTAAATATTTTTTGGATTGAAAGGATTTAAGATGAACTGGTAAAGACGACTCTTTTTTAAAGGACCCCGCAATTTTCTATAAAAAATGGGTTTTGGCCAATTGTTTTTAAAGTTAGCATACTAATAGTTCTCAACACGCTGATCAAAAGTCTTTACGGGCACAAAACCCGAAACCCCCCCACCCAACCCCCAAAAATCACGCTTAAAGGTCAATAAGTTTATTTCTTATGGAAAATGGGTTTCACCCAAAACTTTGCATAGTGATAGTTCTGAACACGCTGATCAAAAGTCTCCACGGTCACAAAACCCAAAATCACTCTTAGAGGTCACTGGGGATAATTTTGACCGATAGTTTGATTAATTTCTCTGCGGAATTTGTTGATAGTGTTGTCGAGTTATAGCAACTTAAATAGTTACAGTTCAAAATTCGTAAGCAAGAACTTCATATGGCCAGGCCTTGGGGGGAGGGGTGTAAGTGGGTATCCAATTATTGGGGTTGAAGGGTATGACTATACAGGGTGATTCAAAAGTAAGCGGCATTCTTTTGGGAACGTAATTCTTGTATAAAAATAAGACAAAAAGTTCCTATTAATATGGGTCCGATAATGCTTCCTAACGGACCTACGTCCCTTGAATAGGACAGCTTAAAGAAGATTTATTCTCTATAACTATAAACTCTTTTAAAATTAAATTTTGAAAACTGTTGTACGGTGTAAACATTTGAAGGTTAATAAGATTCTAAATTAAAAATTTTTAAAAAAATTTTCAGGGCCGCCACATGCGGTGGAGGGTAAGGGTAAAAACGTCCATTTATTTTCAATAATAAACATTCGCAAATCAGTAAGCTTTCAAAGTCGATTTTCTCGTAAATGGTACGCTCTATCGAATTAAACTAAGAGTACCTTTTTTACGTAGAAAACTCCAGAATTTTATAATTTCCAAACAAAATTACAATAACCTAAAGTGTAAAAGAAAAAGGGATATTTTAACACTTACCCTCCCCCATACGTGACGTCCCTGATTAAAATTTTAAAATTTCGAACTTAGAATCTTATTAACCTTTAAATGTTTATACCGACAACAATTTTCAAAATTTAATTTTAAAAGGGTTTAAAGTTATAGAGAAAAAATCTTCTTTAAGGTGTCCTATTTAAAGGGACGTAAGTCCCTTAGGAAGCATTTTCGGACCCATATTAATAGGAACTTTTTGTCTTATTTTTATGCAAGAATTACGCTCCCGAAAGGATGCCGCTTACTTTTGAATCACCCTGTATAACTGGCCATGGAATGGAATTTATAATAAAATGGCTTTGCCACCCGTCAACAGGGAAGCAGACTTTAGTAGTTGGTGAGATTGGAGTCTGAAGACGGGAAAGGAGGTAATGCGGGGGGGGTTACATACCCCATAAGAAATCCAGATATAAAAGATGTCAGGCTGTAGCTCTGTATCTATTTGAATTGCAAAAATTCAAAAACATTCTTAAAAAATTCCGCAGAGCAATTGACCAAACTATCAGTCAAAATTATTTCCAATGACGTTTGAGGGTGATTTTTGGGGTTGAAGGGGTTTTCGAGTTTTGTGCCCAAAAGACTTTTAATCAGCATGTTGAGAACTATCACTATGCAAACTTTAAAAATAATTGAAACTTGATTGTGGCTGTGTGCCCGTAAGAATTTAGGGAATGAAGAGACTTTGTATTTCGTGCAAATTTTTTATTTAAAAATCCTAGCAGAGCACTTTCGGTAAAACCATCATCAGTGCTATCTACAAGCAAGAAATGAACTTTAAAAGTAAATTGAAAAACTGTTAGAATATTTTAAAAGGAAATTGTCAAAAATCTTTATTTTAATGAATTCTTTAAATTTTAAATTTATTTTACGTGAAATTAAACATTAAATATAGTAAATTTAGATGAAGTGATGAATTTAGTAGATTTAGTATGGAAAAGGAATAAGCACCTCTTTTAGAGGTAAGAATTTCTTAGTTGTATTAAAAGGTTTAAAAATAAAATATTTCAATTTGATTTCTTGAACTTTTTTCAAAAAAGATTTCACATTTTTCATAATTTACTATAAATTACGGTCCTATTTAGGAGTAAAGATTTTCTTAATTATATTAAAGTTAAAACAAATTATCATAATTTAAAATTGCATTTTAATTTGATTTCTCAAACACAGCCTTTGAACATTATAAATTTTACTTGCTAATAACAACCACACTCCGAATAACCTCGGAGTAGTACATCCTTTTCTACACCCTTAAAAATGGTTGTCTATCCTTTTTTATACGTCAGTACAACTGGTTTCTTAACCTAACATAATCACATGTTCGTCCTTCCACAAAATGGTATAGTTTTTTAAAAATTCACCCTTTAATAAGGGAAAATGTAACATATATTAATGTTATTTAACTTTTATTTTATTTTGTGTAATAATGTGATTTATTGTTTATTGAAGCCCTCTACATGTTTTGTTGGCTCAAATTGCTACTGCTCCAGCTTGACGAGTAAATTTTGAACTTTTCTTTTGCTTATTCCTTTTCCATACTAAATCTACTAAATTCATTACTTCATCTAGATTTACTATATTTAATGTTTAATTTCACGTAAAATAAATTTAAAATTTAAAGAATTAATTAAAATAAAGATTTTTGACAATTTCCTTTTAAAATATTCTAACAGTTTTTTAATTTACTTTTAAAGTTCATTTCTTGCTTGTAGATAGCACTGATGATGGTTTTACCGAAAGCGCTCTGCTAGGATTTTTAAATAAAAAATTTGCAAGAAATACAAAGTCTCTTCATTCCCTTAAAAATAATTGGTAAAAACCCATTTTCCATTAGAAAAATCTCCAAGGACCTTTTAGGTGATTTTGGAATAAACTGAAAAGTTTTCGGGTTTTGTGACCGTGGAGACTTTTGATCAGCGTGTTAAAAACTATAACTATGCAAATTTTAAAAACGATTAGCCGAAACTCATTTTCCATAAGAAAATTGCGGAGTCCTTTTCCTCTACTTTTTAGTAATATTAAAATATTTATTACATTATTTTTCTTGTTTAGTTTTTAATCCAAAAGTTATGTAAAATTTATTTTTTTTAAATAAAATAATAATAATAAAATTTAAATTAAAAAAATATATATATTTAAAAATGACGAAAAGAAATGATTTGGCGCAAGCAAAACTATAAAATCTTTTAATGCGGCTGAGATATTAAAAAAACAAAAATCTTTATGATTCAATAAAACACTTTCTAAACCACCCACGAAAATAAAAAAACAGGAAAAAGCACGTCTTTTCATTCTTAACAAGCCTAGCTGAGTGAAATTTCAAAAAGTGAAAAGGCCGATTACTCCCCTTATGCGCTAAAGCCCTTTGTTAAAAATAATAATCCATTAATTTTTTTCTACATCTAACATCATATTATTAAAAACAAATGAATAACAAATTATTAAATTTGCTTTGCTTTAGTATAAAACGTTTTTGTTTTTGTCTTTACTTTGGTTATTAATCCAAAGCAATATTGTTTTAATATAACACCTGTGAAATTTACGTCATCATTGTTTATTAATACCTTTTATTATTATGTGGGTGCAAGTTAAAGCGAATGGAAATCTTTTGCCGATGTTATGCATAAAATATACAATTCAGCTGAAACCTCCACAATAATTTCATCTACATATTGAATGATTTATCGTCAAAGCAAAGGAAACATTGAGAATAAACAGAAACGATTAAATTAAAAGCTTTATGGTTTCCCGTTTCATTCAGGAAAACGAGTTTGTAAATTTGTTTTAGCAAAACGGAAAGTTACGTAAACTTTATGCAATGTAACTTTTTAAAACTAATTCAGTTGGAACCTTTTAAATGTTGCTGTAAAATTAAATATATATATATATATATATATATATATATATATATATATATATATATATATATATATATATATATATATATATATATATATATATATATATATATATATAATATATATATATATATATATATATATAATATAATATATATATTATTATATTCTAAACATTTAATTATTAAGAATATACACCACTACTTGTAACTGTCAATTAAGCGATTTAAAATAATGTATTACTACTCAGAGCCACTCGTATATTTCTTTGTTTAACGTTTTAACACATATACAAATAAAAATTCCGTATTTATTTTTTAAAAATGCACCGAAAGAGAATGATGTTTATCTATAAGTAGACCGCTTTTTTCCCTGTCATTCATTCTACACTTGTAACAAGTCCCATAAAGCAGGAGACCCGTCTATTAAAATAATCATAGTGGATAACAGAGAGATCAGGATTGCCAAAATAGGCGGGTCAAATTCTGCACGAACGCCACTGGTGGAAATAAAAAAAAATGTGGTACACTAAAAAATGCTTCCTGATACATAGTACATTTTTGCCAAATTTCATTAAATTTTCTAAAGTGGTATTACAGATACTAATAATAAATTATATATTTTTTTAAATTTTTACCACCCTGTATCTCAAAAGTAAAGACGTTTAGGACATACTTTCATATGAAGTTTTCTTCTTAAAATGGACCCAAAAATTGCTTGCCTAAATATTGACGTACAATTAAAAACACCCTGTATAATGTAAAAAAATTACCAACCATGATATTTTATATTTTGTAAACAGTTGATTTTATCGATGTCAATCAAGAATACCTTTTTTAGATTAAGAATAAAGCTATCCAAAAATAATATTGTTAAGCCTTTATCATACAGGGTGTTAAAAAAATTACTATTATTGTGTCAGAGCTATTCCGTCCCTGACAAACTAAATAAGCTAACTATTATTTATTGGGTTCATTTTAAGAAAACTTATCCAGTAACTATCATATTAAAAAAATATAAAATTACGCTTGGTATTTTAAAAAGTTATTTAAACAAAAACGATTTCCAGGGGCGTCCGTTATGTACCTGTATCTCCGTAAGGGAGGGTCATGGGAAGAAAATTTATGGGAACTTATCATAATATTAATAGGTTTTCTATTAGATTCCGAGAGATTGCCTATATTTTAGGACACCCTGTATATATTACTACAGCACAAAATGTTGTGTGATACGCCAATGCCAATGGGGCAAATCAGCAACTTAATTTAATTTTTATAATTATACAGTTTCTAAAGAGTGAAATATTTCCCTTTATTTTTTTTTGTAATTAGTTAAAAACATCAAAAAAAGGTAAAGGTTTGAAATTGCCGTTTTTTAATAGGCCCTGATAGCCTTAAAAAAATTGTCAAGAATTCGGAAATTTTAAATATAACTTTACCTACTGACAATATCACATGTTCACAAATTTATGAATGGCTTAATTTTTTAAAATGTGAGAGAAAAGTAATAATTATTTAACCACAATAACTTAACCCTTAAATAACCACTCCTCATAAGATTTACAAAATTGTTTTTGACAAATTAAAATGATTTGATGATTCACATATTTTTTATGGTTTATTTTGATTTTTGGGAATATCAAATAAAAAGAAAAATTATTTGGCTTTTTTCCAGAATAAAGATATTTATAATTTTTTTATTTATACTTTTTATAGAATATTATGGAAAGCTAGTCTGCTCTCGCAATAATAGTAACAAGAACATAATGAAATAAAAGTTTAATTCTTTATAAAATTAATTTGTTTTTAAGTACTATAATATAAATATTTTATAAACATAAAAATATAGTCTTGAAACCCTTATAGATATATTGTTATTTCAAACTTATTGGTTATCGACGGACAAGTGTAGCACATAAATTATTTGATTATAATACTCAAAACAGATAAGAAACTAAAAAATTGTTGTGTTTTCAACTGACATTGACTTCTGACATGACTTTTTTTATAATAATTACTGGTGAAGGTACACGTGTAGGTACCTTTAATATTTAAAAAAATATATATTTAAAAATTTATATATTTTTTTAAATATTAAAGGTACTTACACGTGTACCTTCACCAGTAATTATTTTTGAAAAAAGTCATGTCAGAAGTCAATGTCAGTTAGTAAAACACCAAAAAAATTTTTTGAGTTTCCTTGAAACTGTTTTGAGTTATTTTTAATAAAATAATTTATGTTTCTACATTCAGTCCGTCAATAACCAATAAGTTTGGACAATAACATTTTTATATATCTTATAACGGGTTGCCAATGTTTTCAAGTAAGTTTATTTTCTATTTTTGTATAATTTCATAAAAATAATTATTTTATTATGTACCTCAAAACAAATTAATTTTATAAAAATAAACCCTTTTAAACGTTATGTTTTTGTTACTATTATTGCAGCGATAGCTCTCAAAATCTATAAAAAAGTATAATTAAAAAAAATTTTTATAAATATCTTTATTCTGGGGAAAGTATTTTCTTTAAATATGATTCATATTCCCAGAAAATAAAAGCTCAAAAAAAGCAAACCTCCCAATTTTTTATCCTGCATCAATTTGATAAAAATTTGGAATTATTCACTAATCCCCAAATTTAAATCATATTATGATACGTTTTTGTTTAGGGGAAAACTCTAAATTTTCAAAAATTAAAATCTTTTTAAACCAAGAGCAAAATTTGTTTATTATTAAAAAATTTTTTTTACTTTGGAAAAATTTTTAAATTTTTAAAAAAAATTTTTTTTAAAAAAAAAAAATTTTTTAATTTTAAAAAAAAAAATTTTTTAAATTTTTTTTAAAACAATTTTTCTTAAAAAAATTCAAAATTTTTTAAAAAAAAATTTATGTAAATTTTTATTTTTTAAATTTTTAAAATTTGAAAATTTAAAAACAATTTTTAAATAATTTCGGCCAAAAAAAAAAAAAAAATTATCAAAAAAATTTAAAAAAACCTGTATTTAAAAATGGCAAAAAAAAAATACAATATATTAATTTTTAAAAAAAAAAAGATTTGGTTTTAAAACCTCGCTCCTTTGTTTTTTAAGAAAAAGTTTTTTTAAAAACTATTTTTAGGGTTTTTAAAAGCTAAAGGATGTAAATTAAATCCTTTTAACCCCTTATTTCAAAATGGATGAGTTTAAGGCTAATGGTGGTGCTCACTCACAAATAGAGGCTTTAAACGGCCATATTTCGACAAATATTTATTGTAGAGAAAATCTGAGCAAAGAAAAATCTTTGTAATCCAAAAAGCTTTTATTCGGTACTTTAACATTTTTTCTTCATATCTTCAGTTTTTTAGAGTTATTTACAAGAAATGGGCTTTTTCACTTTAAGCCCCAATTTTTCTAAAATTAGGCATTTTTAATTGGTTAAACGTCCAGGATGTATTTATAATACATATAAAAAGAACCGCAGAAGGGTAAAGATCAATTTTAATTAGAAGGGTAATTAGGGGGTTGTTTTCACTGATTTTTTCGTGGCAAAAATCAATCCTATTTAAAATAAAGGTCTAACTATATACTTAAAAAAAATTTTATAGGTTTTCCTTAAAAAATGAAAGGTTTTTTTCGCTATTTTACTTTGATTCTTTCAAATTTAGCATTTAACGAACAAAAGCTAACCATTAGCAAGCCGTAGCTCGGTCCGTATTGGTTGTAAAGAAATAACTAAAAAAGTTTTTTTATATTTTTTAGCTAGAATTTTGCTTTTTACAGTATTTTTGATAAAATGCATATTTTTAGAGTTATTCGCAAAAAAAACATTAAAAACGTCAATTTTTTCGTCAAAAAGCTGTAAGTTTCAATCGCGAATAACTCGAACAATATTAGTTTTACAAAAAAAAATTATAAAACATTTTTTACTTAGAATTACTTTTTTTATCGATTTCTATAGTTAAAATGCAATAAAAAAACTTCTTTCCTCAAGATGGGGTGGCAACCACCGCCAGGATAAAAGCGCCCTTCGGCATAATATAAACTTTGATCCTTGGGTTATTCCCCACCTTCTGTGAAATTTTCAGGTAAATCCATGTTGGACAAAAAAAATCCTAGCCAAAATGCTTCATTGTCTGTATTAAGATGCCGTTTCAGCAAGACTTTCTGCATAATTATTCACCAAATTTGAGGCACAAACTAATGTCAAACTTAAACTTTGTTTAAATTTGGTGATAAAAAAATTCCCACAAGATGCAAATTTTTTAAAGACACTGACTAACACAACTTTTAGGTATATTTAAGTCGTTCCATTCAAAATCTATTCTTTAATAGATTCCTACCAAAATTTCGTACCTTAGTCAAATTTTTAAATAATCGCGTCGTTATGAATGTATAATTTTAAAGCTAATGTAGCATTTAAAACGACAAATCCGACAATATGGTGTTACTGTGTCATGATACAAATTTACTAGCTTAATAGCGTATTCGGTTCGCCTTAAGCACGAGCATCTTATATGGTAAACAGGCTATTTATCTACCCTTAAATGCAATTCTTGTATAATATGACACATTGCTTTGAGACTTTCTAAAGCGAAATTATTAGTCATTCGCAAAATTACGAAGCCATAATAAAAATTATAATAATGTTAATGTGTAATTATTAACATTTATCTGACTATAATCTTAGACCACATAGTAGAAATGTAAATAAACAGTAAGAACCGCAAAGGAAATCATTGTTCGCGGGACGCACATAATATTTAGCTTAACAAATCCCTTTAAATTCCTAAGCTTTAAAATTGGTTGAGTTTAAAGGGCTCGAATAAGGTGGTGCTCACTTACAAATAAAGGCTTTAAACGGCCATATTTTGACAAATATTTATTGTAGAGAAAATCTGAGCAAAGAAAAATTTTTGTAATCCAAAAAGCTTTTATTCGGTACTTCAACAATTTTTTTTTCGTATCTTCAGTTTTTTGGAGTTATTTACAAGATAAGGGCTTTTTTCACTTTAAGCTCTAATTTTTCTAAAATTAGGCATTTTTAATTGGTTAAACTTCCAGGATGTATTTATAAAACATATAAAAAGAATCGCAGAAGGGTAAAGATCAATTTTAATTAGGAGGGTAATTAGGGGGTTGTTTTCACTGATTTTTTCGTAGCAAAAAGTAGGGTTCGTCATTATTTTTATTATAACTAGCTCAATTTTCATGCTAGATACTTTTTCCTATTTAAAAGAAAGGTCTAACTATATCCTTTAAAAAAGATTCCACGGGTTTTCCTGAAAAAATGCAAAGTTTTTCCGCTATTTCACCTTAAATCTTTCAAATTTAGCATTTGACGAACAAAAGCTAACCATTAGCAAGCCGTAGCTCGGTCCGTATGAGTTGTAAAGAAATTATTAAAAAAAAATTATAGACTACAATTTTGCTTTTTACAGTATTTTTGATAAAATGCATATTTTTAGAGTTATTCGCAAAAAACCCATTAAAAACGTCGATTTTTTCGTCAAAAAACTGTAACTTTTAATCGCAAATAACTCGAAAAATATTAGTTTTACGAAAAAATTAATAAAACATTTTTTACTTAGAACTATTTTTTATCGATTTCTGTAGTTAAAATGTAATAAAAAACTTGCACCATCAAGATGGGGTGGCAACCACCGCCAGGATAAAAGCGCCCTTTGGCATATTATAAACTTTGATCCTTGGGTTATTCCCTACCTTCTGTGAAAATTTCAGGTAAATCCATGTTGGACAAAAAAATTCCGAACCAAAATGCTTCATTACCTGTTCTAAAATGCCGTTTCAGCAAGACTTTCTGCATAATTATTCATCGAATTTGAGTCACAAACTAATGTCAAACTCAAATTTTATTTAAACTTGATGATTAAAACAAATCCATATGATACAAATTTCTTAAAAGACACTGTTTAACACAAATTTTAGATATGTTGAAGTTGTTTCATTAAAAGTCTATTATTTAATAGATTCCTACGTAAACTTTGTACCTTAGTCAAATTTTCCAAAAATCGCATCGTTGTGAATTTATAATTTTAAAGTCAATGGTAATATTTTGGAGTTTTTAGACATGCTTTCTGTTTAAAACAATATAGATTAGATTATTTGAGCGGAGATGGCAAAAATAACCTCCACCACTGCAACCTTACCAGATTTATTGTGGTTTCTCCTATCATTCTTTAGAATACCTTGTCCAAGCCCGTCTTCTTAACTAGACTCCAGAGTCTTGACACTGGCCACTCCATATATCTTACCGGTTTTGGCTCTTCCCCACCAAGCCTAGTAAACCTAAGCCTACATAGTGCTTCGCAGTGGCACCACACATGTACGGCTGTTTCTTCAGCCTCCTGGCAGAACCTACACAGGCTATCCTCTACCAGGATTATTCTTTTCAGGTGCTTGTTAAGTTTGCAATGTCCTGTTAGTTGACCTACCGTTATCCTTACGACCTTACGACTGTGGCTCAGTAGGTTCGAAGTAAAAATATTAGTGTTAATTGTACAAGTCAACATTTTAGTCCTAATTTTAATATTTCCACAAAACGAAGAAACGACTGCAAGAATTTTTATGAAAATACCATTTTTTTTATTTGCCAAAAATAGTAAAAAGAATAATTCTACCGTAGATGGCTGAGATTATGTACGTGGACATAAAATTACATTTTTTTCTATAGTTTTTTTTTCATTCTCCCAAATAATGCCCTTTAGGACATATATTTTCTTAAGATGTGAGGCAAAAACCAATGTCAAACTGAGATTTTATTTAAATTTGAAAATAAAAAAAAATCCAATAATAATTTTTTAAAGACATGTTTACCAGTAGGTATTTTAAAGTCTTTCATTGAAGACTATTCTTTAATAGATTTCTACCCAAATTTCGTACCTTAGTCAAATTTTCTAAAAATCGCGTCGTTATGAATGTATAATTTCAAAGCTAATGTAAACAGGCTATTTATCTACCCTTAAATGAATTCTTTTAATATACACATTGTTTTGGTTCCTAAAAGCGAAATTATTCTTGAAAATAAAAAGTTAAATAAAAATAATTATTAATTATAATTTAAATAAAATAAAACAAATTTTTAAATCAAATCAAAAAATTTAAAATAACCAAAAAAAAATTTTTAAGAAAATATTATACTTAACACAAGAATTTAAACTTTTATCAAATTTGAAACAGAAAATTAAAAATAAAAAAAAAAATTTTTTAATAATGAAAAATTTTATAAAACTAAATTTTTTTTAAATTTTTTTATAAATCCAGTTCTACTTTTTAAAATCTTAAAATTGTAACTGAAAAAAATATTTGATTATTTACCTGCTAGTACTATAAATATTGGTGGTTTTTATAAATTTAAATTGTCCCCCAAAAACTTATTGATAGGAAAGACTTATTATGTATTGTCTTAACACTTTGAAAATAATTTAGAATATATTTATTGCATAGAGCCAAAATATGTCTTTTTTCTCAGAATATTATATAATTTAATATTACTCTTTAATTTAATCTTTGTTCTAAGGATTTAAACACTTTTATCTATATTTTAGAAGCAGTACATGTAATATACAAAAAATATTGGTTTAATTATACTAAGAATTCTTCGCATCATACTAAACAAAATTCTAAAATTTATTTTCCAAATCCATGTTCTACTTAAATAAAAGAATCTTAAAATTATAACTGAAAAAAATGTTTAAATATTAACTTGCTAGTATTAAAAATATTGGTGTTTTTCATAAATTTAAATTGTCCCTCAAAAACTTATTGTTAGGAAAGGATTATTATGTATTGACTTAATACTTTAAAAATAATTTAGAATAGATTTATTGCTTATAACCACTAAATTGTCTTTTTTTCATAATATCATATAATTTAATATTATTCTTTGTTATTATCATAGTTTTATATTATTCTGCTTTGTCGAAAAGATCTTAGACTTATATGACAATAAATATTATTATTATTCTTGAATAACACTAAAATCTTGGCCCCCGTTGTCTTTATTTCTTTTTTCAAAAATTTTAATAATGTTCCCCCCCCTTTTTTAAGTGATAACTAAAACTATTGTTAAAAGCTGGTTTTATATATCCGTTTTTCCCAAAAAAGCTTGACCGATTTTCAGGTTTAAACCGGTGGGATATTGGAATATGAATATGGCTTCAAAATTTTGGTTCAAAAATAAAAACTTTTTTTCTTTCTCCCGTGGTTTCTTTAAGAATGGTTTTTTTTTAAAAACCCTTGTATGCTTGTTTTTGCCAAGCATGTTCGGCAATCTGACTTCGACGTTTCACCACGTTCCGTCGTTTTTGTGTTCTTTAACTTAATTTTTCGGGGGTTTTTCTTTCCCTGATTTATACCTCCCAAAATTCCCCGGGGAATTTGTAAACAGTTATTATTTGAAATTTTGTTGTCTGGTCTCTTTTTAAGAAAAATTTTTAAGTAGTTTTGGATTTAAATCCTTTTAAATTATACTTTTCCGCAATCTTAATTTTCCTTTAATTTTGGAATTGAAAAATATTTGGTCATCGTTAAGAAAAATTTTTTGGCTTATTTTAATATTTTTTTTTTTTCCTTTTACTAAAAACCGCTCTCTTAGCATCTATAGTTATGTTATTATTTCCTTTTGCAGAGATTCTTACTGAACAAAAGTACCACATTTTTTTGAAAATTCCCCGGTTTCGTTTCGTTAAAGTGTTTAAAAAATTTGGTGTAAATATTTGCAGTGTTGGGTTGTATTAATTTGTTAGTATACCGAGGTTTGTAAATTCCATTTCGTTTAACTGAACGTCGAAAGGGCCGTTTTCTCCATCTCCTTGGGGAATTTTTAAAAAAAGGTCAACAATTTTTTTAAAAACCCTTTAAAATTTTTTTGTCTTTCCCTGCCCTTTTCAAAAAAATATCTTCGTATTTTCCAAAAAATTTTTGGTTTTTTAAAAGTTTTAAAAACCATTCCATATAAATATTTGCTACCACGGAAAAAGAGCAAAAAATTTTTGGGAGTCCATCATCCGCGGAGTACTCCC
The DNA here is from genome assembly GCA_019359885.1 of Listronotus oregonensis. Lineage (NCBI taxonomy): Eukaryota > Metazoa > Arthropoda > Insecta > Coleoptera > Curculionidae > Listronotus > Listronotus oregonensis. The sequence goes on along the minus strand of JAHBCN010003382.1, from coordinate 24,395 downwards.
CCTTTAAACCAAAAAAAAAAGAACTACGGAAAAAAGCTTCAACAACTCCATCATTCCAAAAACCCCCCCGTAGGAAAAATTTAGGGGTTTTTGGGGAAAAAAAAAATTTTTCCCCCAACCGAAAACCCCAAAAAATTTTTAACACCGCTAAAGTAAGCCTTCCATCTCTTGGACCCCCAAAAATTTAACAATACAATACCCCCAAAAACCCTCCCCGTTCTAGAAATCCATCAACGACTGCACTTTAAAACCCCCTTTTAACCTAATTAAACCACTGGTGGGTAAGACTCCATCTTTTTTAAACTCTGGGTCTTTAAAAATTGACTTCCCCAAAAAATGAAAAGGGGGAAGACGATTTTGTAATTTTTGTAGAAAGTGGGGATAACAACAACCGGGGGGCGAATTCCATTATTCGCCCCAAGCTTAAAGAAGATCATCCCTAGTAGAACGAACCCCCTGCCGCTGGATGGGGAGGGGGTTTGTTGACTTTTTTAATCTTATTTAAAAAAGTAAGGGGGTTTTCCGCGAATGGATTCCCCCGGGGGATCATCGCTCCCCCGGGGGTTGAAAATATTTATATGGAAGGGTTTTGGGGGAACACGAATTAAACGCATTATCCCAAAAGGGAAATATGTTGCGGACGATACTTTTTTTATTAAGGTAAAAAGGGTTTTGGGGTTTCTTAAAACATTTAAAAATTTTTCTCTAAAATTTTTCCCAGCCAATAGGTGAAAAATTTGCAATTATTATGGGTAGTTAATCATTAAAAAAAAAAGGTTTTTACCACTTCATTCCTAAATTTCCCCGGTATTTTTTTTTTTTAATGTAAATTTTCTTTTAGGTTTTTTTTTTATAATTTGTTGGGGCAGTAAAAGAATATGAACATAAATTAAAATAAAAATTAGCAAGTTTTCTATTGCGATTTTAAGGGTAAATATCTGTTAATTCTTTACTTATAAACTTTTTAATCCAATCAACCTTCTGTCTCAATTGGAAAATAATATTCTAATAGGGGGGAAAAGTTTTTTTTAAAAATTTTCTTTTGAAAAATTTTTTACACCCCGGGGGCCCAAAAATTTTTTCCCCGGGGGGTTTAATTTAAATTTTAAAATTTAAAAACCTTTTTAAAAAAATTTGTTTTTTTTGGAAAAGTTAGCAAAATGTTTTACTTTTTTGGGAAAAAATGGTTTTTTTAAATTTCCAATCAAATTTAAGGGTCCAATTTTTTGTCCAGTTCTGGGGTAAAACCTTTTTAAAAAAACCCCCTCGCCCGAACCAAAAAAGGGGGTTTAAAAAAACCCCCCTTCCCCGAAAAAACCTAAAAAATGGGGTTTTAAAAATTTTACCCCCAAAGAAACCCCGTTTAAAATTAAAAATATTTTAAATTATAAAATTATTTTAATTATAATTAAATAAATATATCTTTGCCGGGGTTTAAAATTTTAAACCCCTTTTAAATTCCCTTTAAATTTTGAAACTTTTTTCCCCCCAAAAATTTCACGTTTTTTTTGAAAGGGAAAAGTTTTTGGGAAAAAAAAGGAAAACCAAACCCCAAAAACCCCCTTTTTAAAAAAATTTTGAAATTTTTTCCCTTTTTTAAAAAATTTTTCCTTTAAAAAAATTTTTAAACCCAAAAATTTCCCCGCCTTCGGGGTTTAAATTGGGAAAAAAGGGAAAAACCAAAAAAATTTTTAAACCCAAAATTTAAAAATTTTTTAATTTGGTGAACTTTTTTCCAAATTTTTCCCCCCAAGGTTTTAAAAATTTTTTTTGGTTAAATTTTTTTTTCCCCCGGGAAAAAAAACCCAAATTTTATCCAAATTTCAAATTTTTTTCCCGAAAAGGGGAATTTTTTTTGGGGGAAAAATTTTTGGCCCCTTCGGGGTTTTGGAAAAATTAAAACCCCCGGGGAAAAAATTCCCCCTTTGGGGTTTCCCTTTTAAAATCTGTTTTTTTTTTTGATTTTTGGTTTTTTTTTTTTTTTGTAAAGGTGCATTCCAAAAACAAATTTAAAAAAAGGGGCCCCTATCGTTAATTCGCCATTTCCTTTTAAAAAAAAACCCCCTTTTCGGATCTCCCCCCCTTCCCAACCCAATGTCTTTGATTTTTACGGATGTTTTTTATATTTCTTTAATTTCCCCAAAGTACTGTCCCGTGATCCTTTCCTCAATTTTCCCAAAAGCCTGGTGCTAATTCCTTTATTTTCTTCTACATGAAGTAAAACATCTAAATCGGATTATTTTCTTAAGCTCTTCCAGGGGGTACATTTTTTTTCGCTCTAAGCAGTTGCATTTAAAAAAACAATTACCTTTGTCTCAAACTAATAAACGTTTTTTTAACTGTTGTCTTCCAAATGTTAAAGAAAAAAAAAGAAGAAAATGTCGGATCTCTTCGATAATTTTTTTCCTTTTTAAAACCAAAAGGGAAAAAAAAAAAACGGGGCTAATTTTTTTTTTTAAAAAAATCATGAGGGGGGGTTTTAAAAACCCGGGGGGGGGGGCAGGGTTTTCCCCCTTTGGGGGAATGTATTTTTTTTAAAAAAAATTTTAAAATTTTTTAAATTTTTTTTTTTTAAATTTTTAAAAAAAATTTTTTTTTTAAAAAAATTTAAAGGGGGCCCCTTTTTTTTTAAAAATTTTTTTTTAAAAAAAAAAAAAAAAAATTTTTTTAATTTTTTTAAAATTTTTAAAAAAAAAAATTTAAAAAAATTTAAAAAAAAATTTTTTTTTTAAAAACCCCTTTTTTTAAAAAAAACCCTTTTTAAATTTTTTAAAAAAATTTTTTTTTTAAAAAATTTTTCCCCCCCCCTTTTTAAAAAAAAAAAAATTTTTTTAAAAAAAAAAAAAAAAATTTTTAAAAAAATTAAAAAATTTTTTTTTTTAAAATTTTTAAAAAAAATTAAATTTTTTTTTATTAAAAAAACCCCTTTTTTTAAAAAAAAATTTAAAAAAAAATTTTTTTTTTTTTAAAAAAAAAAAAATGAAAAAAAGGTTTTTTTAAAATTTTTTTAAAAAAATTTTGGGGAAAAAAAAAAATTTTTTTTTTTTTTTTTTTAAAATTTTTTTTTTTAAAAAAAAAAAAATTTTTTTTTTTTTTAAAAAAATTTTTTTTTTAAAAAAAAAATTTTAAAAATTTTTTTAAAAAAAAAAAAAAAATTTAAATTTTTTTAAAAAAAAAAACCAAAAAAAAAAAAAAAAAAATTTTAAAGGAAATTTTTAAAAAAAATTTTTAAAAAAAGATTTTAATTTTTTTAAGGAAAGGGGGAAAAAAACCCCCCAAAAAAAAAAAAAAATTTTTAAATTTTTGTTTTTTAAAAAAATTTTTTTTTAAAAACCCCAAAATTTTTAAATTTAATTTTTTTAAAAAAAAAATTTTTTTTTTTAAAAAAATTTTTTTAAAAAAGGGGGAAAAAAATTTTTTAAAAAATTTCCAAATTTTAAAAAAAAAACCAAAAAATTAAAAATTTTGGTTTTAAATTTTTTTAAAACCCCTTTTTTTTAAAAAAAGGGGGGGAAAAAATTTTTTTTAAAAAATTTTTTTTCCCGTTAACCCCCTTTTTAATTTTAAAAAATTTTTTTTTTATTTTTTTTTTTAAAAAAATTTTTTTTAATTTTTTTAAAAAAAAAATTTTTAAAAAAAAAATTTTTTTAAAAATTTCCGGGAATTTTAAAAATTTTTAAAAAAAAAAAAAAAAAACCCCCCTTTTAATTTTTTTTTAAAAAAAAAAAATTTTTTTTTTAAAAATTTTTAAAAAATTTTTTTAAAAAAAAAATTTTTTAAAAAATTAAATTTTTTTAAAATTTTTAACTTTAAAAAAAAAAAAAAAAATTTTAAAAAAAAATTTTTTGAAATTTAAAAAAAAAAAAATTTCCCAAAATTTTAAATTTTTAAAAAAATTAAACCTTTTTTTAAAAATTTTTTTTTTTTTTTAAAAAAAAAAAAAAAAATTTTTTTTTTTTAAAAAAAAAAAAAAACCCAAGGGGGTTTTTTTTTAAAAATTTAAAAAAAAATTTTTAAAAATTTTGGGGTTTTTTTTGGGCAAAAGGCCTTTTTCCAAAAAAAAAAAAAAAAAATTTTAAAAATTTTTTTTTTTGTGGGAAAAAAAAAATTTTAAAATTTAAAAAATTTTTTTTAAAAAAAGGGGGAAATTTAAAAAAAAAAACCTTTGAAAACTAAATTTTTTTTTTTAAAAAAAAAAAAAATTTTTTTTTTAATTTTTAAAAATTTTTTTTTTAAAAAAAAACCAAAAAATTTTGGGAAAAACCCCAAAAAAAAATTTTAAAATTTAAAACCCCCCAAAAAAAAAATTTTTTTTTTTTTTTCCCCCCTTTTTTGGGTTTTTTTTGGGGCCCCCCCAAAAAAAAAAATTTTTGGGTTTTTTTTCCTTAAAAATTTTTTTTTCCAATTTTTAAATTTTTGGCCTTTTTTTTTTTGGGCCCAAAAAGGGGGAAAAAAAAAAAAAAAAAACCCTTTAATGTTAAAAAGTTTTAAAATTTTTTAAATTTTTTCCAAAAGCTGCGCGTGTGCCCCCTATTTCTACTAAAGTATCTTAATGTTTCCCTTTAACTGTAGACCTATATGTTTTTCATCAGTTGTTTGCATGGTAATTGAAAAGTTCATTAACTTCCAGATTTCAAAGTATTTAGAAAAATACAAAATTTTACATGAAAAACAGTACGGATTTCATCACAAAAGATCTAGAGCAGATCTTCCTTCCTTTGTATAATACAACTGGAACAAGTCCCTTGAGTTTCTTGGTCAATCCCAGGTGGTTGCTTTTGACATATTCAAGGCTTTTGACCAGGTTTGGAATGACGCGCTTCTTATCAAACTTCCTAATTTTTTCACCCTAAATGTGTTTATGGCTCTTCAGTTTTCTTTCTAATAGACATAATCAATTATTGCAGTTAGTCACTCTGCCAGAGTTCATACTGGCTGGGGTGCACCAGGGCTCAGAACTGACACTAACTCCATTTCACCTTTACATCAACAATGCTGGATTATTAACTTTTAGGAGTAAACTTTTTTTTGTTTCTTTTAAATTTAAATGTTTAAAAGACTAACTTTATTATGGTAAATAAAAAACCTCAGTTTATGTTTAAAGGATTTGCATTTTTATATGTGAAATCGTCATCACTATCAATAGCCGTTTTAAGTCCTTTAATCTTGAATACCTTGAATCCAGTTTTGCTAAATGCGTTTGATGCCTCTCGGCCATCTTATCGGAAGACGGTCCCGACGCATCGTGTCTAAAGGACTCATTCTAGAATTTATTAAACCCATCTTTCATCTCTGACTCTGGTGACATATCCTGCCCTGGTTCTTTTCCTAATATTTGTATGATTTGAAACTTTGTCTCTGAAAGATGTATTTAACAATAATCTCTGGGCCACTTGTTCTTCATTTATTACCTTTCTGATAAGGGTCAGATGTTTTTACGCCATATATTAGAACCTGAAGCACAAGCTGGTCAAAGACCTTCCTTTTTAAACATATGGAAGTATCTGATTTAAAGATTATTGTTCACCTGTTTAATTCTATGGTCTGGTTGTTTCTGCCTAGTTTAATCTCGTAGCCTAAATATTTATAAATATCACTTGTTACTTTTGTGTGCCATAGGCTAAAATATTTTTGGTCGGTACGAGGTTGGCCATAAATTGTATTTTAGAAAAGTTAACTTTAATTCCAACTTGTACACAAGAGCTTTAAAAGTTTTGAAGAAGTTGACATACATGATCTACCTGGTCCGCAATAAGGATTTTGTTGTGTGCAAACCTCAAGTTGTTGGGATATTGCTCATTTATGGTGGCTCCAATATTTTTCCCATTGTTGTTTTTTAACAAGTGGAACCTGATTTAAGTTAAAAAACTCTATAGGGTTTTTGAAAGATTTGGTACCGATATAAGTTTCAGTTAGAAGGTAGCAGGTTAAGAATTTAATAAATGATTGTAAGTTAGAATTAAGTCTTAGATATTTATTTAAACTTTTGACAACCACTTATTAAAAAAAATACTCTTATTTCTTAAGCAACCAACGCGAGTATAACAAAAAAATATTAAGGTAATTTTTTAAATAAAAAATATATTTTATTGTTTTGTGGTATAGCAAAAAAACATTAATGTTTCAATTTAAAACTTATTTTTTCTAATAATGTTCATACATCTTTGCCATAAAACCTGATTTTGCTTTAATAAAGATATAACCAGACTTCATAAACATGTTTTATACTGCAGCTTATTATCCCTCGCAGGAATACTTTACCTCAGTTTACTTTGTATACTCAACGTGTGTTGACGCAGGTATATTTTAACAGACATAATTAAGATTTATAATTACCACCTCTACAGAACAAAACGTATGTAGTTTGTAACTTCTTAATAATTCTAGAGATTTTTGAACTTTATTATACATTATACTAAAAAGGGTTATATATTAGTAGTGTTAGTAGTGTTTTCTGGTTCCCAGTAAGCGTGTCTATAATATTGCCTAGACAGCCTTACATACCACACATATGTCCAAAAGTTTGGATTATTCCAATATCTTTTATTGTCATAACCTTTTTTGTTTTAATTTCTTTATTTAAATAAATAATGTTTTGTAACAAAATATATGCTTAATAATTCCTTGTTTTTTAAATTAAAATTATTATGCAAATATAACAAAAGCTTTTTGAAAGTTCCATTAATACAAAACAACAATAATGGTCCATAGTACACCATAGGAAAAAACTATTATTACCAACTGGCTAAAACTTTGCGAACGGCTTTAATTTTACTTGCCCTACAATTTTTTTATTTACGACAATTTTCGGGAAAGGCAAGAATAGGCAATGTATTGAAAATTTATAACCGGTCATTTCTTTTACCATGTAATGAACAGATAAATAAATCCAATGATCGAAAAACTATGTGCCCTACAAAAATGACGCGTCAACCTTTGAAGCCTTCAATCGCAAAATAGATGACTCTAGCGTCATCGTGTTTTTTCAAAATGACCTTTGGAACTAAGAAAAACTAAGGTAACTTATTTAACTAAATTATCAATTTAAATTAAATAAGTCCAACTTCCTACTTGCTAAATATAATAATTAATTTGGTACACCAGATTATTGAGCAGGATCACTATTCTAATGTTTGTACCCTCCAATAACTTCTAAAGTTTTTGTGGTTGGTTCTTCTTAAATTGTATGACTGAATTTTTGCACTGACCTAAGTTGGAGCTTATCACTTCGTGTATCTCTTGCAGCTGTTCACTGAGCTGACTTACATAATCTTATGCTTATTTTTTATTAGCAGAAGGCCGTTCAGTAATTAAATCCACTAAAAAGTACAATTTCGCTTTAAAAGACTTTTGCAAGTGATGTTCCGGTTGTTTTGTGAATTGCAAAACAATAGGCTAATTAAAACGGCTGTAGGGAGTTGTCATCGTTTTCGCAGCTATAGGTGCGTAGATTTGTATAATATTGAGGTTTAGAGGTGTGGTCTCTAGTTAAATTAAAATTATTTTTTGGATATTCTCACAAGGTTTGTAACGTACATGGAGAGTTTTTTGTTGATAATTAATCCTCCGCCATATTTATGTTGATCATAAGTACGGCCTGAGTAGCAAATGTCGGCAAGCATTCGGTTCTTCTCACATCCAGGCCATCTCATCTCACTAATACCTATGATCTTTATTTTTAATCGGTTTATTTACTGTATAGCATTGTGTTTTTCCGCTTTAATAAATTGTGCGCACGTTCCTTGTGCATATCAGACTTATAAATATTAATTATTTTTTGTGTCTGCCTCATTTGTTCCTAATGATACATTCCTTTCACAGGGGTTTCGCTGGCAACGACCTGAGAGGCCCTGTCTACATTCTGATGCCTTGACAATTTTACTAGGGAGGTTCGTGTAAACCTTTATTGCAGTAGTTTTCTTTTTGCTTTTTGCATCTTCATGTCGTTGACTTTTAATAGTTCATCCTCCTTTAGGGCCAATTTCTTGATCCCAGGACAAAAGGGTGCCCTTACATTTGCGGCTTTTTCACCCGAGAAGTGGGGGACTGCTTCTTCCGGTCATTCGGTCGCCAAAGTATCTTTAGTTATCTAGGAGGGTGCACCGGATAAACCAATAAATTAGGTTATCAAACTAGCAGGCAAGGTTGATATTTAGCCTGGTGTATATATATATATATATATATATATATATATATATATATATATATATATATATATATATAATATAAATATTTAATATTAATTTCAAAATTTCCCAAATTTGGGGATTTGGTCTGGGCTAAGAAAACTCTTTTTACTAAAAGCCGAGCTTTCGAAAATTTTTCCTTTTTTATCAGGATATCTACACTATTACATTAATTAAAACCTTTGTCTTATATAATTAAAACAATATAAATAAACTTTTATTATAATATATTTTTTATTATTATTATTATTTTATAACTCGTTTCGAAGAATTTAGAAAATTAAAAAAATATGAAAAATGTATTTGATTCGATTAGTTTGTCTTTACTGAAAATTTATTTATTTATATTTTAACTTTTAATTAAAATTATTTGTTCATTATTATATAATAAAAATTTATTTGGTCCAACAATTTATTAAATAAAAATAAATCTTTCAAAAACAATATATGTTCTAAGTCTGGACCTGTCCTTTTTCTCCTAGCGGCGAGAAATCTTATTAACCTTATTCGGTTTTAAAATGTCTATTCTAAGTTACCTGTTTGTTGTTACAAAATTGAAGTTCTCTTCTAAGTAGTAAAAAAAAGGATATAATATTTATACAAACAGGCTACGATGTCTTCTAGAAAGGTTTATTTGAACTGGACTATCAAAAACCATCAGCTGGGTACCATTGGCACTTTGAAATTTTTCTATCATCTGCTTGACGAACCTTGTTTACTTTTTTTGTGTCATGGAAATCGGCACAGATTTTATGTAATTTGTCACTACCTCCAGGTAAATTGATTATATTTACTTTGAATTAATTTTTTATATACACTTTACTTAATTTTACTTTCTTTAAACATAAAACTTTGGAAGAAAAAAATGTATCAACTTTTTAGGTTATGTCTAGCACTTAGCTATGAAACCGCTTTCTTTTGTCTTTTTCGACCCCTGGAGGAGCGTGGTTACTTTAGCGACTGAATTTGGACTAATCCCTCGTTTTCGGGGTTAATTCGTTTATATACCCCAAGAACAATTGCCACTATTTTAGGTAACATGGCGTCTTTCCAGGCACCTAGATAGAATTATAGCTTGACAAATAGGGCAATTTTGAATAATAAAATTTTAAATTTATTACTAAGCCTTACTTTGCTGTTATTATCTGGGCAGCTATAATCTCACTTGATATTTAGAAAATTTAATGCTCTTTTTAATGGTGTATAGTTATATAAGTTTCATTTTGATCTTGTCACAATTATTTGCATGTAAACAAATTGATGTCATCCTTTCTGACTTCTTATATTTTAATATTTTTATATTTTTCAAATAAACCTCCGTTTAAATCTTATAACTAATATTAAACCTAAATAAATGATAATTTTACACATCTTTTATGACTAATTATAAGGTTTAGGTTTTTATATTAATTCCACAATATGAGTTTAATAAGCTCGATTTTTGTCTTTAAACGCGTCCCGCACTATACGCGGAAATTAAAGTATTTATTTTTACTTTTTCCTTAAATATATTTATATCATGAAAAGATGGTTTCTTTCCCTATCTTTTGATATATAGTTTGTTAGGTTTTTTATTACGGTCAGTTTAAAACTTCTTATAGCATCATTGGATACCAAAAGCACTGTTTCACCAATTTTTAAAATTGTCCTTTTTCTTATTAAAATCCAAACACTTTTGTTATTATGCGGTCAAAACTTAGTTTAAACTTAAATCTACCTTATTCTAACTAAATCTAATCCTAATATTAAGTAATTTTCCATGAGTCGATCATTATTGGTTTTGCCTAGGGTTTTTTATGCATTAATGTTTATTTTGGTCACTATTATTACAACCCTCTGTATATTTATAACTATCTTGTTATAATATGATCATTAAATTAGCATTACATATTTATTTTATACATTTGGCCTTCCACTCATCTTTTTAGATTTATTACAGTCAAGAACAGTTTTCTCCGATATTTTCCGAAGTGAATTTCTGTGATTTTTTATTTCTTGTGTATTTAAAGTTTGCAAAATGTCTCATTCTGTTTATTATAGGTACCTTATGCCTTGTTTAAATCCAATTTTTATATTTAATGCCCATTTTACCATTAAATTTATGTTCTTTATGTTTTTCCCTTTTCTTTATATTTTATAATAAAAATTTATTTAATATTTTCATAAGGTTATACCATCTATATATATATATATATATATATATATATATATATATATATATATATATATATATATATATATATATATATATATATATATATATATATATATATATATATATATATATATATATATATATATATATATATATATATATATATATATATATATATATATATATATATATATATATATATATATATATATATTAAAATAATGGGAATTAAATTAATGTAACATAAGTAAATTCTTTTTCCCAAAATCTATTAGTTTTTGGGTTGCGCTGTTTCATATTTAACAAAGAGCAAAGGAAACTAAATACACACGTTGTTCTTCGTAGCTCATTATCCCCATGAGATCCGTTTACCCTAGTTAAGTATGTATTCTAAGTAGTGTTGACGAAGGGATATTTCAAGAGGGATAATTGGGTTTCATATAAGGCATTTAGGAAAATATTTAATGTATGCAATACAGCGTCTTCTACAATTTAGTTTCCAGTAAGAAACCTTTTTTATGAAGAAAAGTTTTTTTTATGTATACTCGTTAGAAGTGCTCTTTTATATTCGGACCGCTTCAGCCCTGGTCTTGGTGTATAGAGACCGAATGTGCTTAGCGCTATTAATTCCTAAGAACTAGCAAAACGCTGGAGACAGAAAACAAATTGTCCAAAGATCTATTCACTTATCTTAATTTTGGTGGCAGGTCTGTCACCATTATCAAAATAAACTTGAATAAGAAATTAAATAGAAATTAAAATTTAAATTAAAAGATTAACGGCCAAGTGATGATCGCGTTGTTAAATTTAGCAATGGACTTAGCAGTTTAGAATGTTTAACAAAACGTCATTGTCAGTGTTATTCAATGATTTTAGCAGGCAACCTGTCAAAATCTGACATTTTGTTAAACATTCTAAACCGTCGTCAACTTAGCAAATTGTTAAAAGTTAACAACGGTTTAGAATGTTTAACAAAATGTCAGATTTTAACAGGTTGCCTACTAAAATCATTGAATAACAATGACAATTACGTTTTGTTAAACATTCTAAACTGCTAAGTCAATTGCTAAATTTAACAACGCGATCATCACTCGGCCGTAAGAATGAGGTTTTGTCATACAAGACATATTGGTTTGTTTTTACTAGTAAATCTATTATGTTTAAAAAACGAAAAGATTGTGGTGTGTTCATTTTAAGTTCTCCTAAAATTTCTTCAGCTTCAAGCATAGGTAACCATGTATTATTTAAATTAATAGGTATTGATGCTATACAATTATCTTTTTATTTTGCGTTTTTTTTAACAAGTTTCTTTACTAAAATATTAGAAGCGTCTCAGTTTAGAAGTTTCACCCATAATAAATTTATTAACTTTACAAGGGATCTTATAAATATTTTTTTTTGTTTTCGTTTATATTGTATATTTTGTTACTTAATATCAAATAGTGTTTTGTGCTTTTAAGAAGGTTCATATATTAAAATTGTCATTACTTATTTATTGAATTCTATTTGATTAGCCAGTAGTGTATGGTAAAAATAAATTTTTATTGGGTTATTAGATCTGTAATTTGTAGAAGAACCTTGAATATTTGTATACATCTTATCTTAAATGTTGCACAAGTTCGAACGTAGAGAGATTGGATCTGTTTATTTATTGTAATGTGTTCATATGACTCAAAGTCTTTTTTTTTTCACATCTAGTAGACTTGTCATCGAAACGCAAGATTATTAACATTTCTTCAAATCTGTTTCTAGAAAGTGCCGCAGTAAAAAAAATGATCGATATATGAGTTTATTAGTAGTCCACGTCTCCCTCGTAAAATCTTTGTTACACCTCAATACTCTTGCTTTTATAAGAACATCTAAAAACCAGTTTAATTCTTATTTCTCTAGCGGAGGCCACATTGTTTCGGCTTGACAGGTTTTTTTTTGTATTTCAGCTGTCATGGTATATAATAGCTTCTTGATTTGTGTCATACCGTAGGACTTTTATTTCGGTTACAAATAAATTAAAAGGCTTTAAAAACGTATTAGTGTTATCACTACACTGCGTGGAGCCCGGACGTGCATCTATTATATTTTTTATGAGTCTTCCTATTCTAAAAATGGGCTAAATAAACACTGTATACCAGATATTAAAGTCAATTTATGACTTGTGGGATGTTGAATATTTTCCTGAATCTTATCTGGTTCTTGGTCTTAATTCTCGTCACTTTAATTTTGAAATTATCTTCTGTTTTGTAAATTATCCCTGTAAGATAATCGCCTTCTTCATGTTTTAGAAACCTTATTGCTTGCATACTCTACCTCGGAATTTTCTGAATCTAAATTCCAATGTTCTGCTATGTTTTCTATTTCTTTCTGCGTTTACGGTTTATTTTTAAAATTAATTTACTCATGCTTTCTTTAAAAAACAAAAAACGAAAAAGAGGGGTACTCACGAGACACCACGATACTTTTTTGAGTATAAATAAGAAATGTATGCCTGGGGTCCCTAAGGTACCTCGATTTAAGGTGTTAAATGGCAAGTCACTTAATACGATTCAAAATAGAAATAAAAACAATGGGTGTTTACCGGTCTTTATCACCAAGTATGTGATAAATTACAAATTTGACTTGCCGTCGCTGGTTTATATATTATTTTGGGTTTATTATTTCACAAATAAGAACAAATAGAACTTTTCTTAACTTACTTACTTACTTTTCTATACTTTGCTATACAGACTAGTCTGTCTCAAAGTATACCGTGTTAGCTCTTGCCTTCATTTATGGATTATACCTGCCGACAGCAATAAAACTGCGAATCGGTAGGTATTAAAGGACAGAACATTAGGGACGGACTTTATCTATATATATAATTTGCTAATGTGAATATATTTATATGTAGGTAGGTATATATATTTATTTGTCTGTACACGTGATTCAGAAATTATACTTTGAGCTAAAATCATGAAATTTGGCACAGTGGTAGACTTTAGCAGTGGCTAGAACCTAACGAAGCCCGTTTTTTGAATTTCGTCCCCGGGACAAAAATAGTAGCAAAAAAGTGTTTTTTTACCATTAGCCGTACGGAAGGCGTCTTACGGAGACAGAGGCTACTTAATATTGTCTCTCGCCTGGTGGAGACAGGCTTTTTATATAGTAATAATATAAAGATTTATAATTTATTTTTTATTTAGGTAAGTATAATCTTAAGATTACATTAAGAAATTAAATATATGCAAAGTTTTAATAAATTTATAACTGCATTATCTATACATAATTTCATTTTTAGTCTAAATATCTAAATATAATTCTGTTTTATCATCAGAGTCATCATTGAGATTAATTACAATAGGATTTATGTTGTTTTGGATAGAAATGTAAAAGTCCTCAATTTTTATAATGTGCTGTAGTGAATTTTTTCAGCTCTCAACTGGTATGTTAGTAATTAAAATTTTTATCAAATTTATAACACTGGGACTTAAAGTAGGTGTAACACTTTCTGCTCTGATATTTGACTTTACTTGGTTCCACAAATGCTCTATGGGGTTAAACATACAGTGATACGAAGGAAGCCGTAAGACAGTATGCCCATCCTGTTCAGCCAAATTATCACATACATATTGTTTTTTAATTGAATATGAATTTTGGACATATAAAAGATTTGTTTTTTTGGAACTGAATTTAAAATAAATATCATTTTCTTATTCCTGGATTTCAGTTTTTGAACTTGATGAAGCTGGTGCTTTGTGTAGCAGACGGCTGTGGTAGCTTGCGTTATCCATGACAATAACACTGTTGTTTGGAATATTTTTTAAAAGATAATTTTAAAACCAGTTTTCAAAAAGTTCTGTACATGTATCCTTATGATAATCCAAGCTAGAATCCTTAATATTCTTTGCTAACAACAGCAAGCAGTTTGGGACAAATCCGTCTTCTGAACCAGCGTGTGTTATGGTAATACGTTTTCCTTTATTTGAAGGTGCTTTCGTCTGACAGTTTTGACTGGAATCAACCCATCCTTTGGATACTGTGTCGTGTGTATCGAACCATGTTTCATCAAGGTAAATTATGGATCTGTTTTCTAACCTATATCTTTTAATTTCTTAAAGGTAATTAATTCTCCAAGTGCGTAATCTGTGCGATTCCATTACTACTTGTCTTTTGTCTATTTTGCGGTATTTAAATCCTATTTTACAAACAACTCTATGGAGGGTGGCACGGCTAATATTTATATTGGTTTCGTCTTCGTCTAGCTTTTTTTTCAGTTTCTCCAAGGTAGAAATAACTCCGCTTTCATAAAGACAATATATTTTCCTTCTTATTAGGTCCTGATCACTATTGTCTATACGGTAAGATTAAAAATCACTACGTTTTTCTTTTGTTCAATTCTTCACTAATAATAATATCCCTTATCGATGATATTGGAGTTTTTGTAAGTAGACCGGTTTCTTTTAAAGCATCTTGTTTAATTAGACCTCTACTGATTAAAGTTTAATAAACATTTTTTACAACCTGTTTTGTATCTAATGACAAATGATTTCGACGCGACATAGTTATATTCTCGTAAAACAACTTTTTCGAAACGCACAGTAAAAACAGTTATTCAACACTGCCATTAAAATATTAGCCAAAATATTTATATGCCTAATGGTTAATACTCAAGAAATACCTGGCCCACCCCTGCCCTTATGAACAAATGGGTTTATCCAATAACAACAGGTAATAAAATCGTTAAAAGTTTATTGGGGTATGGTCGGTCAAAAGCCATAACGATATACTTTGAGACAGACTCGTACTCCACCAATCCCAAAACAAGTATGGGGCATACATTTTTAAATGTTTGTAACATTAACAATCGTAAGTTGAAACGAGTATGCTTTGCCATTTCTTTAGCTGACGGCGCCGGAGTAGACGTTTACCGACTTTATTTAATGGGAGCTTTTTTAAGAGTTACCAAGTCTGTTTGATATTCAGAAATACCGTACACTATTTTACACTTTTTTACGTAAGCGCTTTAATGTATTAAGGTGTATTTTAGGACTAGCTGTGTAGAAAAACTGTAAAATAGTGTATAATATGTCTAAATAACAAACAGACTCAACGATTTCTTAGTTTAAAGACAATAAGATTTTAATTTAATAAAATAGTAAATATGCTGATTTTCTAAATTAACCAGAATAAAAAAGGTAATTGTTTCATATTATTTATGTGGATACAATATAATAATAATCCGGTGGGGGAGCTTCAAAAATATGTCCAATCATTTTTTTTTAACAAATATATATTAAAACATACTTACGGGATGGAGGAGTGAACAGGGGTGCTGGGTGGGGTTAAAACAGCAATAATCCAACAGGAGATTAAAAGTATTTTACGTCACCCACGGAACTTTTTCTTTATGAAAATATTACAAAACTGCAAAATTGCACAATAATTCATTGTTTATTATCGTACGGGTTAAAACAGGCGCCATTATAATAATATAATATGAAATACATTGCGATGATGTCAAACTTTGCATCATTCACGTTACTATTAATCTATGTCTATAAAATGTGAAGTTAATAGAAAATACGACTGTTCAAAAAGAAGGAAAACAATAAAATTACATAGACTTGCGTCTAGAGAATCCCCTGGCGAGCTTCTTGACAGTGTTGACACATGAAACATGCTTTATTATGCAGAACTCGGCGCGTAATTTAAAAAGTAGGCTTTTTCTAAATAATGCATTTAATGGAAAAAAAATTATGGGTTTTTTCTAATAAGTCTCCGCATTTTTACGTCTGAAATATAATTGGGGAAAATGACCGACTAGAACTTGGGGCTTTTGAATTTGTCTAAATTATTTGTAAAAGTTATATTTTTTTTAACAATGTATGAGAAAAACCCGGGAATATACACTTAAAAAAAAAAATTATAACTTCTACCATATCAAAAATTATACAAAATTTGTTAATAACTTCAATGTAGGGATAATTTAGACAAATTCAAAAGCCCTAAGTTCTTGTCCGTCATGGTTAGTTCTAGTTAGTAAAGCGGATTTTTATTTTTTCCCAATTATATTTATATATTTCTTAATAAAAAATATTGAAACATGTTTTTGAAGCTCCCCCACCGGATTATTATTATATTGTACCCATATAAGTAGCCTGTAAATTTTTTTTTAATCTTTTAAAATAGCCTAAACAGCTATATAAAACAATAACAATAAAAGGCAATATTTTAAAAATATTAAATATAAAAAGTGTAAATATGGTGTTTTTAAATCAGTATACTTATCGACAAAAAAGGTAAGTGCCTAGTATTTATAATCTTATTTTAATACTATGGGCCACTTACCTTCCTGGAAAATACCGTTTTTAGGGCCCCACAGACTATCGTTCTTTTTATCCCTCTTAATCGCAGATTAATACTGCTCAGTCGGACGACTAAAACTTTTATTTCCCTACACTTAATTTAAGTTTAAACCGTGTTAATCGCCGAAAGCACTTAGTTTAATTTTAAGCCGTCTTAATCGCCGAAAGGTGCAGTGGTACACCAAAAAACATTTAAATAAAGCGTTTTTATTTGTTACAAGAATGACGATTAAAGACGTTCTGCACCCCACACTTAGTTTTTAAATAAAGGCGGACGAATCGACGATTAAGATTTCAAGCGCTACCAGAAATTTTCACCGACGGTGTAGTGTTCAATTTTTGCCCACAAACTGGGAATGTTAATCGACGCTTTTGATCGCTACGATTAAAACTGCTTAAAAAGAACGAGGTCTGTGGGGGCCTTTTAACCCCTGAATAAGAGTAGAAAACAGCACTTTATCTTCCTGGGGGTAAATTTTTTACTCTCCTGTTCTACTCGAGCATGCCAATAAATTATGTCTTGTCAATGTCAATGCCTTAAGTGATTTCAAATCTTACGTCATACTTTGACAAGTTTTTAATACAGGGGTTTAGCCAAGCAATCAAAACCACAATTAAATAATACAACACAAAATTCACACATAATTTTTGAAAATTTAAGTAAAAAGTAGTAGATTATATGCATTCCTCTAAAGTAAAGTAAATTTTCTCCCTTGGATTTTAAAACTCTGCGGTATAATAAAGGAGCACATTTCTCCCTTGTTATGTAAATTACAATTTTTTACTAGCTTCTTAGAGAATACCGTTTTAAACTCCTGAAGAAGGATAGAAAACAGCATTTTTTTTAAATAGCCCGAGAGCTGGCAGCAATTTTTGGGTAGGTATTTGAGGCAAGCTGAAAACTTGTCATATACTTCTCCTATTAAACCCCAACACGGAACTGCAGACCTGGCTGGTGAGTAGCGGGGCTTAATCAAACCCTAAATTTTTAAAAATATTTATTTTTAATTTCCAAAAATGTATTTGAGGCAATATGCAATTTTTATATGTTGTAGTTGAATGTTTAAAGAATTAAAAAAAAATAAGCCAGACGATTTTGTCGGGGTTTTAACCTTGCCAGGCGCGTGCAAAAATGTTTTGCAAACAATATAAAAAATGTATTTGAGGCAACTTAAAATTTTAATGGGGTATTATTTAAAACTAAAAAATAAGATTCTCAAAAAGACAGATCATTTTGGTGGGACTTTCCATATGCCAGGTGATCTAAAAAAATATGTATAGGTGCGACTGAGTAGCGCTATACACAAGCTGCTGTAGTGTAAGAGAGAACGTTTATCGGCAGCTGTCTGCGTTCTTACTTGCCGCGTTACTATTGACTTTGGCAAGGTCACGTCGTTTACAATAGCCAGGAGGTTTCTAGTCGGAATTTCGGAGTAAAAAAATAAAAAAAATTGTGAATTTCTGCTAAAAATGGTTTAAGTAAAAATGATTGTGTTGATTTGGGTTTGCTAAATGGACATATTTTTTGTGTTTAATAAAATAATTGTACAACTGAAGAACTATCTTGAGTACAAAATATAAATTTTTATTATTTATTATATTTTAATCTATAATGTTTACGGATCTCTAATATTTTATGACTTTTTTTGAGAGTTTTCTCTATATAAGCAATCACTTTATCATCGTCTTTTTTGCAAATGACACAATTTAATTTTTCACCAGACATTTTACAATTATTTAACTTATAAAACACTTGTAACACCAATATTTAAGCCGGGAACACACATGCGGTGTTCGGCGAATAGCAAATAACAAACATTTGGCGTTTGGCATATAGCGAGAAGTGTGTACGGGTTGTGCGGGCCGATACTCCACGAACATTCGTTATTCGTTGGTTTTCCATCGCTTGTCGGTATTTTAACCCGAATCAAAGGAGACAAATATTTGCGATAGCGCTTAGTACACACATGTGGTAAAATTATTTGCTTGTTTTTAGTGGTGAAAATACAGTTTGTAAGTGACTATGGAGTGGACCAACGAAGATGTGTTGACATTTTTAGACTATTATGAAAGGGAATCAGTGATATGGAATGCGGGGCATACCGATCATAAAAATAGAAATCTGGTGTATGATGCGTGGAAAAGAATTGAATTTAACATGGGCAGGAGATATTCTATAGCAGAATTGAAAAAGAAAAAAGACTCTCTAATGGCGTCGTTTAGAACTTACCAGAATAAGGTTAAGGAAGCTACAAAAAGTGGAGCTGGTACAGATGAGTTATACAAGCCAAACTGGTTTGCATTTGAAAAAATGGTTAGTTTCCTAAAGAACAGAAATGAACCAAGGAATACAATAAATTCAGAGGTAAGTAAATAAATATTTATTAATACGTTTATATTGTGACGGTTAGGTAGGTATATGAGTTACATTAAGAATATAAATCTTGCCAAGGTATTTTTCCAGTAGTGATAAAATATTCTGCTATCTCATTCCTGATAGCTTTTGCTTCCATACTGGGTTTCCTCGGAATGTTACGTAGTGGCAATAAACTCGACATATTATCTTCATTTTGGCGCCATGTACCTGGTATCAACTTTCCATTTTCTTCATAGTCAAATGAGCCTGGAGGTGAATAGTTTGAACGTGAAGACTTGTTTCTTCGTAAAAAGTTATGCAACACAACACAGGTCATTGTAACTAATGAAACCTTTTCTGGTTGGAGCAGCATTGGCTTGCGTAAGACTCGGAAAACGGAAGCCATAATACCAAACACGTTTTCTACTATACGGCGGGCGCGACACAGGCGGTAATTGAAAATCCTCTCTTTGCTTCCTTTCTCATAAAGGCCTGGGTAAGGCTTCATGATCCGTTTCGATAATCCGAATGCATCGTCGGCCACACATAAGAATGGTACCGAACTAATTCTCCCTGGAAGTGGTTCATCTGGAGGGCAATGTAGTTGCTCCTTTTCAATTCTTCTATAGAGTTCGGTATTTCGAAATACAGCACCGTCACTGAGTCTTCCTTGACAACCACAATCAGCAAATATAAAATTATAGTCAGCATCTACGAGAGCCATTAAGACAATACTGAAATAATTTTTATAATTATAGAATTCCGATCCACTATTTACTGGAGATTGTATTGTCACATGTTTTCCGTCCATTGCCCCAATGCATAGCGGAAAATTCCATATATTTTCAAATTTTTGGGCTATTTTCTTCCATTCGTTTTCATTTTGTGGAATCTGAAAGATAACAGTTGAAAATTGGCATATGGTGTATGGCATAAAAAACTATTTGTTGTTTCTCGTAAAGGGATAGTTTCAATTCGTTCGGATAAACACCACTGTATATAAAATTTTATAAAATAAACAACTCTTGGGTCTCTTTTTGGTCCGATAGACTCAAGAATTTTCTACTTCATTTTTACAAACTGGCAATAGTTTCATTTTTTAATATTTACAATATTTTTCAATTTCAGAACCTGGCACTGCAGTTTTCACAAGGTGAAAGAACTATGAATGATGAGAATAGTGAAGAGAACGATCCCATTGAAGGAACTTCAGGCAATACACAGATAGTTGACAATAATGTAATTGAAGGTATGTCATACATTTTTTCTAATTTACCTTGGAAGTATGCGTGTATAATAGAAAAGTAAATATCTAAGTACCTTTAGGCAAACCTGGTCTTAAGCTTTTTATTTCAAACAGAATTAAAAAATAAAAAAAACTTTAAATTGTGAAAACCCATAAGCAAAACACCTTTGCATTGATGTTTTTTTCCTTATAAATTTAAGTATAAAAAAATTAAGCAAAATTTAGTCAGTACTATAATTTTCTTACAGAAATACTGTCGCCATCAACTGAAAAGGTTACCTTCAAGGCCCCTTCCCAGAAAAAGAAAGTTGATGAAGAGGTTGCTTTGAAAAGAAAAATGGATGAGGCGTTTTTAATCATACAAAGTAATGCCCAAAAAAAGGAGAAGCAAAAAGATTTTTGTGACAAGTACGGTGAATTAGTTGCCGAAAAATTGAGGTATTTTGATGAGAGGACTAGGGATATAGCTATGAATAAAATTGATAATCTCCTCTTTCAAATGAAAATAAATCCAAATATGTCAACACAATATCAACAGAATATTCCTACTCATACAAATTTATCCATTTTGACTACTGCCCTTCCACAAAGAAGTCCATTATCCTCTCAAGCATCATATGGCAGTAAATCTTCAGGAACATTATCGCAAGCACCATCGCCCTACGAAAGTTCTTCTCAATCCCCTGACGAGCCAGTATATGAAACTATACAACAGTGCTACACCAACTTTCCTATGTAATACTTACAATAATTTTTGACAAACAGTTTATAAATAAAACAATTCAAATATAGTTACCTGTATTTCATTACTGAGGACCTTCATTAAAGCAGTACATACTTCTGGAACTATTCTTGAAATGAGTTGAGAAGAAATTTTAAACAAATAATGAAGACTCTTAAAAGAGTCTCCCGTTGCTAAAAATCTCAAAGTTAACGCTAAACGTTCTTTTGCCGGAATAGCTTTCCTCCATCTTGTATCTTTTTTTGCAATAGTAGGTTCTATTTTTTGAAGAAGCCATTCAAATTCTGTGCTTGACATTCTGCAAAAGTTTTCAAAACTGCTAGATGGTTCCTTCAACAAATCTGTCATCAGATGTGTTCCACTATATCTAAAAATTATAATATTTTAATCAGTTTTTTAGTGACAACGGATATTTTGAAAATTTAGGAAAAATATGCGACTATTGTTGTAATTCTCAGTTTTTTCAAGAGCATTGTAGTAGGGTTAAAATATTACCGAACATTCCTACAGGACCAAATTATAATTTTTAATTTAAAAATTCACCTACCTTTTCCTACTTCGGTGCAATGATAGCATCCACCACCTTCTTTGTTTTCTCTTTTTTATTTTCTTTTTTTATTATTAACTGCAAATAGGCATAACTTATAACAATAAAAGCACCAGCATTAATTACGTCAGTATTCATGACGAACAAACAAGGGGACAACAATTCCCACACCGAATATCTTCGCCAAGAACGCCTCATGTGTGTTGCAACGTGTTTGTCAAATATCAAATAATATTTTTACCCCACACTTGTTCGGCGAACAGCAAACATTCGCTATTCGCCGAACACCGCATGTGTATTCCCGGCTTAAAGGAATAACGACTTCGACTAGAAACCACATAGCCATTGTAAGCGACGCGACCTCGCCAGAGCCAATAGTAAAGCTCCCCATTCATTAGTGGATTGGTGTGACGGATTGGTTCGTCCTGACCTGTCTGCCGACCGATCCGCCAATGTATGGTATCGAGAGAAATTTCGCACACCTGTCAGGGTCGGGTCGGAGTTCGCTAGTTTGAATACCGAACCTACGACCCGACCGTGACCAATCCGTGCTATTTTTATAATGTGTGTGTAATTTGTCAAGACTTGTCCGGCGACGACTGAGTTCTTCCTAGTTTAACGAAGGTATCAAGGCATTTTTTAAAGGGAATTTTCTGGAATGATTCTTCCCAGTAACTGAGGAGAAATTATACAAGAAAACTTTAAGTCTTCATAACTCCTCCCAGTTGCCAGAAACCTAAGGTGGCCAACAGACGTTTTTCGGTGATGCTTCCCTGAATAAAGTGTTTTTCTTTTCTATGAGAGGTTTTACAAGCATTAATAATTCTTGGAATGCGTCATAGTCCATTCTGAGGTAATTTATAACATCAAGCGGTTCGCATGATTGGATACAATTCAATAATCGCCAATGAGTAAACTGTTCTCTCTTTTGCAACCATTCTTTCACCCAAAACACGTTTTTTCTTTTTCTCTGATTTTAATAACATGATTGTACCAACAGCCAAAGCAACTTTCGCCTTTTTTGATAATATCGGAGACATAATGTGTAGCTATAGGGTTCACCACATTCAGTGTACAAATGAGCTCTTTTGCAAGGTTCGTGTAATTTCCGTGCAATGTATTGACAAACGTGGATGAGTCGTCTGTCGGGTCCCAGTTGCCGTCCGAGTTCGAGTCTGTCTAGTGAATGGCTCGCTTAACGCGGCAAGTAAGAACGCAGACAGCTGCCGATAAACGTTCTCTCTTACACTACAGCAGCTTGTCTATAGCGCTCTCAGTCGCACCTATGCATAATTTTTTTGATCACCTGACATATGGAAAGTCCCACCAAATGACTGTCTTTTTTAGAATCTTATTTTTTAGTTATAAAAAATAACCTATTAAAATTTCAAGTTGCCTCAAATACACTTTTTATATTTTTTGAAAACATTTTTTGCACGCGCTCAAAAGGTTAAAACCCCGACAAAATCGTCTGGCTTTTTTTTTTAATTTTTAAACATTCAACTACAACATATAAAAATTGCATATTGCCTCAAATACTTTTTTTGGAAAAAAAAAAAAATATTTTTAAAAATTTGGGGGTTTGATTACCCCCCGCTACTCACCGCCCGGTCTGCAGTTCCGTGTTGGGGTTTTAAAAGGGGGAAGTATTGACAAGTTTTCAGCTTGCCTCAAATACCTACCCAAAAATTGCTGCCAGCTCTCAAGCTAAAATGTTTACCTCCCTGTTCCAGCCGAGCATGCCAAATAATTTAGGTCTTGTCAGTGTTAATGTCTTAAATAATTTCAAATCTTACGTTATACTTTGACAAGTTTTTAATTTAAGGGTTTATCCAAAAAATTAAAACTACAATTTAATAATAGAACAAAAAATCCAAAAATATTTTTAAAAATTTGAATGAAAAGAAATTGAAAAAACTATATACACTCCTTTAGAGTAAGATATTTTCTCCCTTGGATTTTAATGCCCTTCGCCTTGCATGGTGCATCAAATTATCCGCGGGAGGAAAAAGGCACTTTCCTTCCTTGTTATGTAAATAACTATTACTCCAGTTAAAATTGATTACATTTTCAGCCTTATCTTCCTGGTCTTTTAGACTGTTTTTGACATTTTACGATTTTTTCCTTACATTTGTGGGTTAACATTTAAAAAAAAAAAAGATTTATTTTAACAGTCAATATACTGTAACAGTGCAAGTAGCATTTACTTAAACAGTTGTTTTTTTTTGGGGTATATCTCAATTTAAAGGAATATTAGTTTCTAGCGCATTCGCCATTTTTGTTAATTTACCCCGCGCGCCTCTCGGAATTTTAAAGCTGAAAAAGTTTGAACAGGTCCGGCACCCGAAAAACATTTATGGGAAAATCTTCGATATACAATACCTAGAGGCTCTTTGCCATTGTTTGTTAGTGTAAATTTTATGGTTGTTATTTTTTTTTTTGGTGTAATTTTTCCTTTTGCAAACTATTCGTGCCATTGAGTATTGATAAAGCAGTGGTTTTACGTAACTTTTAAACCTTGGTTTTAAGCGGTCCGATTTCTGGAAACGCAGATACATTTGCCTCTGTGTAGACAAATGTCCTTTTCGTTTTTCATCGGGGTTGACCTTTTAAAATCACTTCGTCTAACCGGCCCAGCTGTCGAAAAGGGAATTTTTTGGTTTTTGGAAAAAAATCCTTGGTATTTTGTGAAAACCATTTTTTCTTCCATCTTGAGCCTATAAAGGTTGTTTTCCTCCATATTGCTTTTCATTAATATTTTTCATAAATTCGTTCTTTTTTCCCAAAGTGTCAAAAACCTAACCTGAAAAGACACGTTTTGTTTT
>JAHBCN010003381.1:0-76227 GCA_019359885.1 Listronotus oregonensis | reverse complement strand
CGCGCATGTGTAAATCAGTTTATACAAATTCCGAAATAGGATCTATTTTCGGAAATCGATCATTTGGCTTTGATCATTTCGCGGACTGAGTATTTATTTCGGCGAATAAGCGAATTCGGTATATATTTATTTATTTTCCTAAAACCATTTACTATAAATTATTTTGTTTGAATTTTTGGGTATAGGTTTTTTTATTAAAAATAAAAGATTAAAAGATACGTTGATTATTGTCTTAACACCTGAAAACCAAATTGTTAATATCCTTTAAGCTTTTAATAATTTTCACCATAAACTTTAATTTACTTCTGAAATCGAAAATAATAATGAAATTAATTTTCTTGACTTGGCATTGATAAAAAATGAAAATAATGGCAATTTAGAACAAAATGGACACTAAAAGACATGGTCAGGTCGTTATCTAAATTAAAACACACCATCCTAATTCCCAAAAAATATGCTTTCGGCTTAGCCGATAGGGCGATAACTTTAACTTTACCAGAATACCGCGCAGAAACACTTTCACTTTCAAGCAAATCAACAGAATAATTAAACAACGGACTTAAAAATTTTACAACCAAACTAGATCTCAGAAGAGCCTTGCAATCGCAGAAAATCTCTCAGAAAAAACCGACCACATACTAAAAAGTCATGTTATGCTTGTATGTCATAAAGCACAAAACCTCCTATCTACTTTTATACCCCTTTAAAAAAGCAGGTATAAAAAAAAAAAACAATATAATATACAATACCTGATAAATTGCCCAAAAAAAAGTACATCGGCGTGACAACACAATACTTAGATACAGGCTAAATGGGCAAAAATAAAAAAAATGCCTCTATGCTTTACACAAGCAAAAGCCATTCAAAAACATGATTTGATTTTGAAAAAAAAGACTCACACAAGACCGAAACTATCACAAACTTTTTGTAAAAGAAATGATTCATATAAAGAAGGAACAAGAAGCTGTCAATGACAAGCAGGACCTAAAAAATTTAAGCCAAATTTACCATAACTTACTTTGTTATTTGTTATTTGTTAATTAATTATCGAAATTCAAATCATTAGCCCCAAACTGTATAAAATGTAAAATATTTTCCTTCTATACATATTATTAAAGTAAATAAATTAAATAAAATAAACCCAGAAAAACAATCCCTTTCTTTCTTTGCTGATAAAATTCCAATAAAAAAGTCAACATCTTAAATCTAAAGTAATGTTTAAACATTAGAATAGTGCTGCATTCTAATTACAACAAGATATGTAAACAAACTACAATCAATTTCAAGGTGCGTACAGTAAAGTGATTAATTAGTTTAATTTTAAATGTGTCGTTGACTCTCTTGTAATTGTTTTTTTATAAATTAAGTGAAATGTATGTTAAATTTTTTTCTGAGTGATTGAAAAACGTATAAGCTCACCACGATGAGCGAAACGTCATGGAATAATTTGTTTTAATTATACATTTTTAGTAAAAAAACCTATACCGAAGAATTCTAACAAATAATATATATATATATATATATATATATATATATATATATATATATATATATATATATATATATATATATATATATATATATATATATATATATATATATATATATATATATATATATATATATATATATATATATATATATATATATATATATATATATATAATAAAAAAATATTATAAATAATGTTTCATCTCTCACGGCTTTTAAGCATGCTTTTATTCAGCCGTCAGATGACGTTTTCATGGCGCACCGTGCCAATAGTTTATAATTAGAGAAATAATAAAACCAGGTGAGCATATTATTTGGCTTTAGATTTTGCAATTAAATTTACCTTTAATTAAGATTGTGTTCTTACCTACGCGTAACCTAATATTTGTTAGAAATGTTATATTCCTCTTCTTGCCCCTATAAAAGATATTTTGTAATCATTTGCCAAATCTCCCTAACGTCATCCATAATTAGGTTAAAATTTTAGGTAGTTTGTAAAAAAATTACGTTTTAAAAAATGTTATTTAAGTTCTAGGGGCGTAAACTAAGTATTTTTTTAATGAGGACAGAAAACATGTTAAAATTAATTTAAAGTAATAGAAATGCCTGCTGTATTTAAAAAAAAAGTAATGCAATTTTTTGTTTTGTACAACTTATATAAAACTTTTTAGATGATTTGGTGCATATCTAAAAACATACACTTGTGGCTTTTGTAGTAAAAAAAATCTTAAAAATATTTTTTACGAGCATATTAGTACTGCACCTGCCAATACACGAACAATATGCGATAAAGATGTCAATTTGTAAAACTAGATTTCTTATATACTATCAAAAACTAAACTTAAAAAAAAAAATAGGCTACTAAGTCTTAGTAATGGCATAACGGAGATAAAGAAAAAGAAAATTTAAAGATGTTAAAAAATCCCCTGTATATTGAGAACCAAGAGTTTCATGACAAATTTGACACCGAAATTGTCCATTTTGCGAAAAAGTAAGTAACTAATGTTAAAGCAGCAAAATGTTTTTCTTTGATAGAAGCGCGAATAGTCCTTTAAATTGTACTCTATAAATGTCCCTATTTTGTTGTTTAAAATTAATTTCCCTGAAAAAAACCCATGGTGCTTGTGAAGTTACATAATTTCTGTATATAATCTGTATTCCCCAGTTCTAGCACCTCTGAAAGACAAAAAGCTTTGAGTAATGGGGTTTTTAATACCAAATATTTTAGAGATATCCATCTTTACTGCTTTAAGTTATTCTTTCGTGCCGGTATGCACTGGCTAAAGTTTGTGGCAACGATTATCGACAAATATGTAACGTGATAAAGCAAGAATTTTAAGAATTCAACTTTACAAACAGTTTTTTTTTCAAATCCTTATCTTAAAAATAAGCAAAATGCATTTACAATCAAGTAATTTCAAAATTCAAAGGCTGATTTTACAGTCACATTGAAAGTAGAGGTCTTGACCAAATTCTTTTTACTAATTCCTTTCTGCTTCTAAACTGTGAAGACCTATTTTCTAAACAATCAGCTGCTAATTCTACCCTTAACCCTTTTGCTCATTTGCCTCTTCTAACAGTTGTTTTTATTTCTGATAAAGTATCCGAAATCATATTTCAGGTTTACCAGGTCAAGCGCATCTTTTCTTCTCCTTATTCCAAAAAAAAATCCATAAACTGAATAGGATCTCAATCACGTGGTAAAAAATGTACTGCTTAGCTATCTTAAATTACCTTCTTTGCATTTCCTATGGCAGCGACTTTTTTTAGCTAATATTAAAAACGGATCTTCTATAAGAATAGATAATATTATTATTACTTATTATCTTATATATTGTAATTATAGACTTATATTTTTTTCAGCTGGTTGCAAAGTTGTTGAAAAATTTATAAAGTTTTTAGAAAAACACATAATTATACAACCAGTTAGTACCGATTTGTCACGATAGATCAACCGCAAACCTTTTATTTTTTTACATATCTAAAACGTCAAATGGCCGTTAAGTTCATTGGCGAATTGCAGATCATTTATCTTGATATACAAGGTCTTCATTAATGTTTGTAAACCACGTGACCAAAAATGTTGCGGGTTGCCTATTCAGAGGTTGCACAAAATTTAATAAAATACCCCTAGAAATATTCATTGGCGCCGGGCATTTTTTAAAAACGATATTTAATTGTCAAAAACATTTTTTTAAGGTTATAAAATTTACCATTTATCATTTTTTTAAGTAATTGTAATTTGAACCAAGTTTACGGCCTTTTGGATAATTTTTGTATGCATTTAGTTTTGAGTCTCGTTTGTCAATAATTTAATTTGCCTAGATTTAAGTACAAAAAATTTAGTCAAGGAAACGAGGGGGTTTTTTTGCAGTAAGATGAATTTGAATACGGTTTTGCATTCGATTCGTATCAACGTCTACAAACTTTGTGAACAAATTTAATTATTGGAAAATGAAAACCTGCATTTCTGCGTTAAAAAAATCATTTTTAAATTACATTTTTAAAGGGTTTTCAATTATGTAAGGTAAATAATGATGAAAATGAGAATTTGACTATGAGATTGGCAAGGGCCTCGGAGCACCTGGTGCGCGCTAAGGATCTAGTGTAAACGTGGTTTTAGTGAAGTTTTTCGACAGCTGACCGACATTAGCAGGATTTGTTGTAAAACTTTAGAAGACGATGTTTACACCATCCTTAGCGCGCACCATGTACTCTCCAGGCCCTTGTCAATATCATATGAGTGTTCAACGACCTCGAAAATCCCCGAGTAACAAATTCGAGCCCATTTGCATCATTATTTACCTAGTTATAATTTTTTTATAGTTGCAAACTTTAAGATGCATTTCGAAACTGCATTTTTCTAATGCAAAAATGCAGTTATTTATTTTCCATTAATTAAATTTGTTTTCCAAAGTTTCTATATGTTTATACAATTCGAATGCAAGAAACCGCATTTGAATCCATCTTACTGCACAAAAAAAACCCTCGTAAGGCCTATTTTGGTGCCATGTTCTCTTGACTATGTTGGGTTTAGCAAAGATTCGTTAATATATTTTATTATACATTTGGATTTTAGTCAATTTAAACTTAATAGGAAAACTCAAGTCACATTAACTCTTAGTTTACACAGTTTATTCATATTATTTAAATAAAACTACTTGACTTAAAATGATGGCCTTGACTTAGATTTATTTTTACATTATTAATAAATTACACTACCTAAGTTACATAATAAAAAAAATAGGAGAATTATTACATTCTAAAAGAAATTAAGACTAAACAACGTACAAAAAATTATTTTAACCGGGCAAATGAAACCACGCTTCAGAGAAGAAAGTACAGTCCAAAACACCATTCATTGTTAAGAATCTCATCAAAGCATTGACAAAACTGTACCCTCTTTTTAAAATCTGGTGAAAGGAAATCTTGCAATACTGTGACCTTATATGGATGCATTTCCAAGTTTTTGGTTAGTGCTTTATGGCAAAAACATTTCTAAAAAACAAAATATGGCACTGTAGACATTAATTTCAATTTTTATTTAAAATAGTATCTTTACCGGACTGAGTAGACAACTTCTCCACTGATTTCTTAGGAATGTGCTCCATTCGAGAACGTATATCAAGAACAGGTTCTGTAAGCACGGTAGGCCTTCCAGTAGACTTGCCCTTAAAAAATGCAATTCTTGTTTTCAAAGCCATTGATTAGCACATGTCTGTGATGGACAAATGTTTCGTACTCAACAAGATTGTCAGGAAACCTTTCTCTAAACTGTTCCATGCAACTTTGGAGAGAATATGACCAAGTTCCATCCTCATTACGAGTTGCACTTCTAAAATGTGCCATTATTATAAAGGCATCTTGTTCCACAGTCCATTTAAACATTTTCTAAAAGTAAACAAAACAGTTTTATTTACGTAACCTCAATAACAAAAAAAGATGTAACTTACCTTTAAAACTATAAATATGAAAAGTAGTTCTGAAAAGAACTGCTTTAAGCATAAGGTTCGTTTTCAAACATAATTTGTTCAAAAAAATCAAAAACTTTTTCCAAAAAAACTATCCAAAACCAAATACCGCTAACGCCAACAATGGTCCGTCAGTAGTGTCAGTCAAGTCACTGTCGAAAAGAGCTTGCTGTGTTGCCAACACTAATATTTTCCCCATAAAAGATGTGTTCTTTGGACCAATAACCTACACTGATTCCGTTTTTTTGGGAAATTTTTAAAATTTAGGAGGTTATTATAATCAGTTATAATAATTTAAACATTTTTGCTTTGTTCGGAGTTTAGAAGCTGGTAAATTGTCACAGAAAAAATAAATGTCGGCAAAAAATTTATGAACTTTTTCCATCGTGGCAACATTGTAAATAGGAAAGAAACCAAGCAGTGGAGCCACTTTTACAAACCAAAATCGCGTGGTCACTTGGTTTACAAACATTAATGAAGGCACTGTATATTAGGCTTTTGACCAGGGCTAGCGTAATGCGTTTTTTAAAACACTGTCTTACTACAGGCTTCTAAGTAACCTTTGTTCCTAACACTACAGTTTTCTTTCCAATTCACGTGTATCAGCTAGTGTAGATGGTCACTCTTCCCGTTTCCATCATATTGATGCTCCAGGGCTCCGTAATGGCACAAACCCTACTTGATCTTCCACAATAAATTCTATCGGTAGTTTGGCTGACGCCAGTATTGTTTATTATAAAATTCAGTTAATCAAGCCAGTTATCAACCTTGATTTAAAAGATAAGCTAACTTTAATACAAGGCGCACGCTAAACCCATTATTAATATTGAATCGAAACACCACAAATCTCGTTAAGTATAATGCTCGGAAAGCACAATTATATTGATTATCGCAAAAAAAGCCTGTCAATACGCATCCTTTCTTATAAGTGGCCAAAACCTGTACAACAAAGAGTCTTTAAAACTTGTAGGCGTTACTTTTAAAAATGGCCTTAGGTGAAACAAACATACTATATTTATAGTCACAGCAGCTTCGAAAAAGCTTTAGTTTCTCTATCCAGCCAAAAAGTGTTTGTCCCCTTGTAACCTGTATACTATGTATGTATCCTAAATTAGATCCTGCTTAAAATACTTTTCCTTTGTTTTGGAAATGGCCTCTTCTACAGCTCTTAGCAGTCTTGATTTTATCCAAAGAAAATTTATTTAACTTACTAATGTCCCCACTTTTTCTTAAACCTTTTAATAAAGTAACTTTTATACATCCCTTTTCACTCATCCAGTTCCTTATTAATAAACTTTCTTTTACCTAAAACACCCACGGTATTTATTTATCGAATTATCTCGAGATACAAATAAACCACTGTATATTACTAATGATAATTAACTTTTTGCTTCTTTTGGATAAGTAGATACTTTTATAAATTTGTCCATCAACATAAATATTAGCAAACAGTTTTGGTGCAAAAAATTCCTCAAATGGCTTAATTGCGAATAGAAAATGCTTACCGCATGCCTATATAATAATAGTCTTTTGACCTGTTAATAACCCGTAAATTCAAATAAAGTGTAATTACGAAAATATCACTATTTCTTAGGTCGCTCCGAAAAATATTAGCCAATTATAGATTATTATTTTTATAAGAAAAATTATTTGCCTT
The DNA here is from genome assembly GCA_019359885.1 of Listronotus oregonensis. Lineage (NCBI taxonomy): Eukaryota > Metazoa > Arthropoda > Insecta > Coleoptera > Curculionidae > Listronotus > Listronotus oregonensis. The sequence goes on along the minus strand of JAHBCN010003381.1, from coordinate 69,108 downwards.
TTCTTCAAAATAACGATAATTTTATAATATTTTTCAAAATTATACTTTTTCTATATATTTTCTATCTATTTCTTTAACAGATTTAGTGCAAATAAAATATAATATTAGTCAAATATTATCATAATATTGTTTATTTCTTAAATATATAATAAAAAAACTTAAACAATTATAAATATCAATAATTATTAATTTTTAATGTAAACTTATTTTATACAAAGAAGTTTTACTTTTAGCCCATTTTATTATATTTATAGTAGGTGCAAGTATCTTTATTTACATCTACAATGAATTGGTTACAAAATCAGAATCGCAAGTGCCAAAAAACCTTAAACTTGCTACTTTTATGGAAGTTTTGCCATTTTACATGTTTTTTGATCTTTTATTTTTAAACATTAAATTATGCACTCAACCCACCAAAAAAGTGCTTATTTATAAGCTTATTAAGTGTAATATTAAAAATTGGTGCACAAAGTGCATCATATAATTTTTTAAGACAAAAGATCAAAAAACGTGTAAAATGGCAAAAATTGAATAAAAATGACAAATTTAAAGGTTTTTTTTACTTGTCATTCTGATTTTTTTAACCAATTTATTTTAGTAAATAAAGATACCTGAACTTATTATAAATATAATAAAATAGCCCAAATTAAAAACTTTTAATTTTTACGAATATGACGGGCAAAAAAAGACCTATTTTTATCCACCTCCTTTATAAAACTATCTGCTTGTCTAAATATACAGGGTGTCCGGGTTTATGTGGGAAATCTTCCGGATCCAGGTAGAACATCGAAAAATAATACCAAACGTTCCTATAAAAAAATTCCTACAGGCCTTTATTACGAAAATACAGCCGCCTAAAGGACGCCGCTGGAAATTGCTTTTTCTTAAATTACTTTTAAACTACTCGGTATAATTTAATAAACATTTTATGTGATAAACACTATTAAGGACCTCTTAAAATGATATCCTTTAAATACATTTACCTTGTTTACTTTATCAGGGGCGGACTAGGTTGTACACTTTAATGCCTATATTTTTAACACCCTGTATGTTAAAACCTCGAAAAAAATATTTTTGGATACCTGGAACCTTACACCAAAAAAAAGGTACTTTTGTTCATTATCGATAAAATGAACCGTTTTGGAGAAAAAAAAACTTGCTAATGTTTGTTTTTTTTTAATAAAAAGAAATCTGATATTTTCTTTTTTCTGCTCACCAAATTGCGATACGCCAGTCATTCAAAGAACAGAGAAATTTCATTTTAAGTTATTTAATTTAAAAAAAATACATGTTCATAAACAAAAATTAAACTCTTCAATTCGAACAATGAACAATTAATTATTAAAAACTTCATAAGTAGGTTCGACGTGGGCTCCGTGAACTCTAATACATTCGTGGGCACGACGAATCGAGGACTGCTGCACTCGCCACAATAACCCTGGATTGTTTCTTATATCATTACAATGAAATGTAATTTTTTGGAGCAGTTCTTCCCGAGTATCGACCGGAGTGGAATACACTAAGGTTTTGAGATGACTCCCATAATAAAAATCCAATGGTGTTAGATCCGGAGACCGAGGAGGCCAGCCAATAGGTCCTCCTCTACCTATCCAACGGTTTGCAAAAACATTATTAGGTCGTGCCTTACAGCAACGCTGAAATGAGGTGGGGCGCCATCATGCATAAAAAACATATCTCGGCGGGTTGCAAGTGGCAAATCTTCTAATAAATCCGGAAGATTGTTCTGGAGGAACTCCAAATAAAGTTCTCCGTTAAGTCGTGGCGGCAATATGAATGGCCTAATCAAATAATTGCCAATGATCCCTGCCCAGATATTTATTGACTGGAATTGATGTTGATGATGAGAAACAATAGTAGCATGGGGATTTTCATCAGCCCATACATGTAAGTTATGTAAATTTACAATTCTATTTTTGGTAAACCCTGCTTCATCCGTAAAAAGAATCGAGCTGATAAAGTTAGGGTTAATTCGCTGCTGATCTAATAGCCAGTTTGCGAAGTGTATTCTACGAGCAAAATCTCCAGGAATTAGTTCATGCACTTTTTGTAGGTGATATGGGTACAACAGTTGTTCTTGAAGTACCTCATGTACAATTGATTTGGACGTATGAAGCTGAGCGGCTAATTTTCGAGTGCTCGTTGTAGGAGTATCAGCTACATCATCTAAAATGTCTTCCTCCAATTGTACTGTACGTGCTGTTCTTCTCCGACCACCATTATTCTTTTTTTTTTCAAAACGTCCTAAAATTGCATTTAAGAAAGTCAATAATATCACCTTATTACGTGAAAACCAAAAACCTACCAGTTTCCTTTAGACGTTGATCAACTCGTTGAAATGTCTTCTGATCTGGAATAATGCGATTAGGAAATCTTTCTTCGTACAATCTTTTTGCTTTCAATGCATTGCAAGACGCGAGACCATACATAAGATGCATATTTACATACTCAATAAAAGTTAATTCCATATTTTGACGCAATTTAAATTAAGTTCACCAAAAAATCCAAAAATTACAAAAATATTATCTAATAAAGGATGAATATGTTGACAATGTAAAAGATGATAAGTTCTAAATGATAGGTACTCGTATTTGCTTAATTTGTAATTATAGCAACGTTAGCAACAATAGTGCGTTCAAAAAATTAAGAAATAAAAAAATTCTGATAGATAAATAAGATACAATATCATTTTTGTTTACATTATTTTTTCAGTTTTTTTAAGTTTAGTTTTTATCTCAAGAATGACAAAAAAGGAACAAACATAGGTTTACATTTTTATAAATAGGTTCGTAAATGTACCTTTTTAGGACACCACTGCATTTTTAAGAACATGTATTTTTTTAAATTAAATAGCTTAAAATGAAATTTATCTGTTCTTTGGATGACTGGCGTATCGCAATTTGGTGAGCAGAAAAAAAGAAAAATATCACATTTCTTTTTATTTAAAAAACATTAGCTAGTTTATTAATTTCTTTCTCCAAAACGATTCATTTTATCGATAATGAACAAGAGTACCTTTTTTTTAGTGTAAGGTTCCAGGTATCCAAAAATTTTTTTTTCGAGGCCTTAACATACAGGGTGTTAAAAATATAGGCATTAAAGTGTACAACCTAGTCCGCCCCTGGCAAAGTAAACAAGGTAAATTTATTTTAAGAATATCATTTTAAGAGGTCCTTAATAGTGTTTATCACATAAAATTTTTATTAAATTATACCGAGTAGTTTAAAAGTAATTTAAGAAAAACCAATTTCCAGCGGCGTCCTTTAGGCGGCTGTATTTTCGTAATAAAGGCCTGTAGGAATTTTTTTTATAGGAACGTTTGGTATTATTTTTCGATGTTGTACCTGGATCCGGAAGATTTCCCACATAAACCCGGACACCCTGTATATTTAGATAAGCAGATAGTTTTATAAAGGAGGTTGATAAAAATAGGTCTTTTTTTGCCCGTCATATTCGTAAAAATTAAAAGTTTTTAATTTGGGCTATTTTATTATATTTATAATAAGTTCAGGTATCTTTATTTACTAAAATAAATTGGTTAAAAAAATCAGAATGACAAGTAAAAAAACCTTTAAATTTGTCATTTTTATTCAATTTTTGCCATTTTACACGTTTTTTGATCTTTTGTCTTAAAAAATTATATGATGCACTTTGTGCACCAATTTTTAATATTACACTTAATAAGCTTATAAATAAGCCAAATTTCAGCGGCGTCCTTTAGGCGGCTGTATCTTCGTAATGAAGGCCTGTAGGAATTTTTTTTATAGGAACGTTCGGTATTATTTTTCGATGTTCTACCTGGATCCGAGAGAATTCCCACATAAACCCGGACACCCTGTATAGTATAAATGTCAAAAATATTGTACAAATATCTTTCTGGAGAGAAGCAAAATTATTTCTTATTTAAATTGATATCCCAAAAAAAACAAAATAAACTTTAACAAAAATATTATTATTTCTACTATACTCTTTAATACTACAATGACTTTTTTAACTACCTATAAAAGAAAAATTAAAAAATGATCGGAAAATTATAAAGTAATATTGCTTTATTGTCGCACGAACTCAGACTAAGTTAGGTAGAGATCGATGAAGAAAATTCAAATTATTTAACTAAGGTAATAGATCTTGACAAATTAGAATTGGTAAAATGTATAATCTGGCGTTTATTTAATTTCCATTTTAAATTAGCTAAATGTAATATTTCAAATTGGAAGTTGTCCAATTATTTTAATTCATTTTAAAGATATCGCTAATGGTAAAAATTGCATTTAAATTTATTGCAGTATAAATTAAATACTCGCTAAAATTTCCTGTTGCTCTGAATATTTATTACCAAAAAATACCGACGGGTCGTAAATATGAATTATTTTATCTATGTGTGAGCTATAAATAGATACATTCGCAAATAAAATTAGCGAATTATTATATTTAATTTGCTTTTTTTTATAATAAACTAACCAAAATATTTTCTATCGCTAATTTTATCTGGGATACTCGTCAGACATCGTGGGTGTCTAAAATTAGACTTTAACACCCACGTTACTTTTCAAACCTGCCGAAGCAAAAATAGCTTCGAAAATATAGTCACGACAAAACAGAAGTACAAAATTATGGAGGGAAGAGAAATAAGGAGGACCATCTTTTATGGCCAATTGGCTCAAAAAGTAGCCCCAGAATAGCATAAACCAAAGAGGCGCTGGTGTAGCGAAAGGGTATGGTGTGAAACAATGAACTTGTAGTCCGGTCAAATTAAACTTAAAAATAGTGTTGACACAAACAAAAATTTGCATAGAGATAATAATTGGTAGAAACGTTTAATAAAAAAATAACCCAACTCCGTAAGAAGTTATAACCAACGAAATTCGGTTTTTTCTTACCAAGTACGGAACTCCTAAAAACCAGCTGTTTAGATAAGCTTTAATAGACATTTTTTGTTAAAAATACCCGTAATAAAAACGAGTGCAGTTAGCTTGTCTTTCTTTAAACTCTGCTTTTGCTTAACAACATCTATTAGGTTATTTTATCAAGTTCAAGTGTGGCTTGGTTATCAACTAGACCTAAAAGACTAAAGTTAGAAGTTGATCGGCAATACATTGGAACCAGTCCAGACTTTACTCCCACCCGCGCCGGAGAACTCTAACAGATTTTGCCTTTAAAGAATGAGACCAAAAGTTAATTTTTGTTCTCTAGCATGTACTAGATGTCACGGCCAGTCGTGCTCAAATGTTGAATCACCAACAGCACAGGTTGTGATTGATATTAACTACGAGACATGTAATGGATCGCTACTAAGACACACTTCTTGCAGCCACAAGAAGAAGAAGAAGAAAGAGAAGAATAGGGACCAGATGAACGAAAAGAAAAACAAGAAAAAGAGCAAGCATAAGCATTAGACGATTATGATTCGGACGAATAATTTTCCATATTATTTCAAGTTTGCCTTTTTTGCCTTTTCGCTGTCATTTGCCCTTTTTTTTTTAGTGACCACCGTACATAATCGTGTTGGATCAGTCCTACCTGCTATAATAATGTATAATGCTCATAAAAAACCCTTTTAAAGTTTTAAAAATTTAATAACGTTTCGGTAAAAAGTCGGTCACCGTTTTCTGGTCATTTGTAAATAAAACTATAATTAAAATTTAAATTGTATGATAAATTTTTGGCTTAAAAAATTTTAACAAATAATGTTCTTGGAATTTTTTTAAAAAAATTTTGAAGTTAAGTTTATACAGTTTTATGTTAATTACCATAAAATTTATATTTTTAAGTTTAATTCACATTTTAAGTTTTGTCACCGAAACTTTTTTTAGTTTTTTAAGACTCTTAAGACTCTGTGCACTTTGTGGTTTTACCATGGAACTTGGACAGAAGCTGTCCTCTTCTTGCAGGTTTCGCTAGTATACCAGAGAGAATATTTTATGAAAAAAATGTTTTGGGTGCTTTATTATAAAAAAGTAGATTAAATGTCAAATAATATAACAAAAAAATTCCTATACTTGAAGATATAACACAGTGTTTCGATAGTAAGAGACATCTTGAGGAATAAGACAGGGTAATATATAAAAGTTTATAATTAATAAATAAAAGAAATACTTTTAATTAATTAACCATGTGGAATTTAAAATTGCATTGTTTTTTTGTTTTATCTAATAAACAATATTGAATGATGCGTTTAAATTGATCTGTTCATAAAATTAAAATTGAATACTAAATATTTCCTAATTAAAATATAATTTATTACAAAAAGCAGAAGCGCATTTAAAATATTATCTACTATCTGTGGGTAAAATAAATATAGATACAGGCAAAAATTATTGTTTTTATTAAATATTAACCAGAGAGTATAATAACAGAAACTAAGAAAATTATCATTTATTTTGTTGAGGAATTTTACTTTAGCATAAAATATTTTTAGCTTTTACAGCCGAACTGGAGAGTAAACACCCCATTTCTTTTTTTTTAATTAATAAAATGTTCTTTATAAGTAACCATGAACTTTGCCTGCTTGTTCTTTGGTGTGCCCTTAGGGGTGTATACATAGCGCAGTGACAGTTATTTGTTTTAAATATATGGGGACAGGACACTCTACGTGGTTGTCCTAAATGTAGCAAAAGAGAGTATATTAACCATGACCCTGAAAGATTTGAAGGTTTGGAAAAAACGAAATAGCTTTGGCTGTACGGTCCACTGTCCAGGCACTCCAGGGACGAAGGGGACAAACAAAGTGGGAAGTTCGGTGTCTCTCCAGATAAACTGTAGAGGGATACATAAAAGTGACCCTTCGTGTCGCTGTATTGGAAGCTGCCAGAGGTGAAAATAATGATAATCCCCGGCTTACGGAAAAGCTTCTTTCTCTTACCCACCGTCAGGCTGTAACGGATATGTCGCTTTTTATAGGTATTTTTACGGCTTTCGCTCCAAGAATTTAACCTGTATAATTCCTTCTTTAACAGCTTTCAACAGAGCAATACATAATGCCAAACCTATGCATCCCTTTACAGCCCAACTTGAGAGCCCCAACCTTTCCACTGTGTTTGTTTTTTTTATCCTTAGAGTGTCCAGGCTTTGAAACCTACTACTTGGAGAAAGTCATCATTATCCTCCAACATCCTCCTCAAATATTAAAGTCCCGTATTGATAAAATATCTGTTTCTACACTTAGAAGGCCCACGGTACATTAGTACTTAGGCTTTAAACCTTTGTGGACAGTCCCAAGGTAAAAAAAAAACTTATACTGACTAATTATTTAGAGCAGAAGCCATGAAAATACTGTAATAAAGCGACAGATTCCCTACAGCCCGTCGGTGGACAAGAGAAAGAAGGCTTTCCGTAATAGTGACATTACTGTATGCGTGTAATGTAGCGTTTTTTATACTGGATAAAGAACTATTTTGACACTTTTAGACGAAGTATAAGCCTACTTATAAAAGGCCCAATGGACGGACGGACATATACCTGCCTGAAGGAGCATCTCCGCTCGGCAGTTTGAATAGCGTGCGAAAGAGAGAAAACGCCAATAAGTCTAGTCCCCTTCTTCCTTGTTTTGCGTACTTATTGATTGGCTGCCTCTAGTAGGTAATTTTTGAAGAACGGCAATTAAGCAGATATTTATTTAAACCTTAAATTTACAGTAAGAACTTCGCTTAAGCAATTTACACAAAATACTTTATTATCCTTAGTTAAATCAATTCAAGTGCTAGATGACATACAAATAGTACTAAACAACAAGAATGGTATCCGCGTTAGAAACAACTTAACATTTAGATCTCAATTCTAAATATATTTGCGAAAACTTTACGCTAGCGCCAATAAACATATATCTGTGTGCTTGAGCGAGTGCATTTAATAAGCATGGCCAGTACCAAACTTATTTTTTTTTTCATTTTTCTGACTTATTCCTCTATGGCTGTGACAAAAGTCAGGAGAGCAAAAATAATTTTTACCATTAAAATAGGATTAAACTTTAAATTAATGTATTTTATTATTATGGTATTTTAATAAAAGTAGTATTTTTAGTGCTTAAGTACAAAAATAAACGTTTACTTAAAATAAGTTAGGAAACATTTTTTATTGCTGTATTTTATATCCTACCAGTAATTGACCACTAGTTTTTAATGGTCAAGCACTGGGTGGTCAACTTTAGGTCACTAGTTATATTTTAAAATGTTATTTTTACTTTAAGATTTTTTTTATTTTTAAACGAGAAAAAAAAGCATTTTTTAAATATACGCAAGAAGATCTTGAACATTCCTTGTTAAAGGACTTTCAAAAAGGTAAGGAAAAATAAAAGGAAGAACAGGAGGAAGTAAAAAAATTAAAACAAATGAAAATAAACAAAAGAAGGAGGAGAAACCAACTGCATCAAAAGTAAAAAAAAGAAAGGGTAGGCCAATAATAACTGAAGATGACCCAGACACTGACAAAAAATGGGTGGAAAGTGGTTCTAGTGGAGATGATATTTTAGAAGACTTTTCTTCCAACATAATTCATAAGGGTTAATATATTATTGTAGGATGAAGGAAGAAACCGAACATAGATTTATGTTGGCATCGTTCAAAATTATTTTAATGAATATGAAATTGAAGTTCAGGCACTAACCACTTGTAATGTGGAAAACACTATATCTAGGGTTATTGAAAATGATGTACATGTCATTGCGACTAGGCAAATAATTAAAAAAACTGGAAGCTCAAAGGGTAATTACAATAGGAGAATGTATAAAATATGAGTCAACCAAGCCAGTTGAGGACATAGTGTCATTATAATTTGTTTTTACAGATTTATATCTTTAAGCATACCAAATGGTATTAAACCTTTTGGTGTTATCTTAAAAGAATATTTTTTTTATTTAACTATTTTTAATATAGAGCTCGAATATTTATATTATTAATGCTAGTATTCTTATTATGGTCATCTACTGAAAATATGTAGGTCAAATAAGGGGTTTCTCTTGGTCAGTTATAAGACAGTCACTTTCAGGTAATTTATGTTTTTTTTTATAAACGGAAAGGTACAAATCCTCTCTTAACATATATTTCTTGAAAGAGTACACTTTAAGTAAGCTGTGATAAATTTTTAAAAAATGTACATAAGTGTATAAGGGGTTTTATTTAAACATTACTCTCAAAAATTCTCTTAACTGGTCAATTTTTGTAGTACGCATAATATAGAATAAATTTACAACTTGTTAATATAAACCATCATACAAATATGTTGGTGTTTAGGGTTTCTTTTAATATACCAATACCAACCTTTTTTAAAATACCGATTTATTAGGATTATTTTATTAATCTTTTAATGGACCAATCTATTATTATGTACGTATAACCGCACTTATTTATCTTACGGCTGATAAATAGAGGCGGCTAAATACTTTGCGGTGTGAACGCGTAGAAAACACATTTTTTGTTATCTATCGCTGTAACATCAATACTTAATTGTTTACACCGGCCGAGCAATTAACAAAGCCCAAAATGTTTTGGATGATTAAAGGGCTGAGGTTTAAATAAGGTCATGCAATTTACCTAAAATTAATTAAACATATTTTTTTATTCTGCCACAATTTTATTTGCTTTTTAATGTGACGGCAGTTTCCTCATACTATGACATTACCATATTTATAACCATATTTTTACGGTCGGTTATTATATTTGTAATTTCTATGCCCTATATTTATTTAAAGATATCATTAATGTAGAAATTTTTGTATCTGCATATTTAGAAGGTTTATATCATATGATTTATTGAAATTATAAAGTTTTAAGCTTTGTATATGTATGTAGTGTTCTACTTTTTGTTTGACAATGTAAAATTTTAAATATTGGAGAAAGAATGTGTAGAGTCTGGAAAAATATTTAAAAAATGTCAACTTTTTTGCTTTATCTAAATGATGCCTAATTTTCTTTAAATCTTTTTTTAAAACTTTGGCCTCTTTGTCGTATATGGCAACTTTAAACATTCTAATTAATAAGCTTTACATTTTTTATGTTTACTTAACTTGTCTTTGGCATTTAAAAGGATTATAAATAATTTCTGCGTAAGCCTAAGTGCTACCTTCAGATATTTTTGATTAAATTATCTGCTACTTTACCTACTTTAAGGTCAAAATAATATGTGCATTTCCTACAGTTGAGTTCTTTTACGTTTAAATTTAATTTTCTTAATTTTATCATTTTACAATTTTGTGATAACGAAAAATTGAAAATAAACAATTAAAAATTCTATGCCACGAATTAGAAAACCCTTTTACTCAGCAACTCCCATTAATGACCATATTTCAGCATCCATATTCTCAGCAATTATTACCTGAGACTCTCTTACAAAGTTGAGTCATGATCTTAGTTAATTTTGCGATCCGTTAGCGGATTGCGAAGCATTGGCATAGCCCGTTTTTTCTAAAGAACGTCACGCCACTTTTTTTTCGCAAAAAGCGCATCGAGCTTAACTACTTAAACCCAGACACTTCCGTGGAAACCCAAGTGAGAGTCGGGCAATGTCGTGAGAATGTCCTCCTGGGATCAAAGAGGCCACCTAACCCCTCTGGTCCCAGGAACATAAAGCATTTCGACCTGCCCTCCATTTTCGGCGTGCAAGTCCACCCCAAACAACCAAAGGGGGACATGGTAGGTAGTTGAAAAGACCAAAGGGCTACAAGCTTACCATCAATTGAAGTAAGGATAGCCTCCAATTTACATGTTACCAAGACACACACGTGTGCAAAGCGCAAGACAGCTTTTCCGATAGCGACCACTGTAAAAGCTCACGAGCTTATGCGCAGATGTGGTGACCAGAACAAGTGTAATTACTGCCCTTTACGGCTGGGCGATTTCAATTCTATTAGAGCACATGAGCGCTCTGCTCATAAAGCAGAATAGATGAAGGACATCGATGACCTTAAGCCCATACATAAGGCCAAAATCTTTTGAATTTTGGGTGAGATCGAGGCCAAGTCTGCCAATGGACAATTTCAAAAGAAGATGTCTAGTGCTAGGGAGCTGAGCATAGATCATAGACCAGGAGGAAGCAGCTAGAGTAAGCGCAGTACCTTACTATCGCCCGAAAAAACCTTCGGGTGGTGGGAGGTGCTGCCTTCGCAATTCCTCAGACCAATAACACTGAGCCTTCTGCTTCTCCTGAACCAATAGAGCCCTCATGTACTTCCGTCCCGCCATCTGACGGCGCCGGTTACCACAGCAACTTTGGCACCCGTTCCCGTCCACCAGGAACCGAAGTCAGGAGCAAAGAATCCGAGAGGGAGCGTCTTTTATGGATGCCTTACTAAGAGGACTAAGCCGGGGGATGGACTCTTACCCACGGTCTCTTCTTCTACTCTGAGACCGCTTTCAGATAACATTGCTACCTCTAGACCTAAACGGAAGTGTCCACCTTCCATCGATCATGTAAACGTAGAACGTCTACGACCTACATTCGAAGTGATCATTCCCGACAAGGATGAAACACGTGTAATCGTTTTGACTGGACTCGCAGTTATCCATTTATTTGAAAGCCTCGTAATTGTAAAGTAATCAATCTTAGTAGTCGTACCTACCAGGGTCTTCTATTAATGGTAATTAGGCTACTGAATACTACTAAACAAAAAAATAGAAATTGGTAGTGTTTTTGAAACGTCATCCCCTGATGGGTTAAAAGTAGGAATGGATGTTTATATCAAAAATTTTTATATGCAAATGCCATTTATATTAAAAAATAATAATAAATATAATACGATAAAATACGATGGTTAATCATACGACGGGTGCTATGCCGCAAAGAGCCCTCTGTAAGGCAGGCAAAGCGAGTCCACGGAGAAAGTGCATAGTGAACAGCGAAGATAACAGGTTGTCTGCTTTTTAACTGTCTCAGAACGAAGTTACGTTTTTTGTACCGTCGTCATTTCAGGATTAAGAAGTATGAATGGTACGTTAGTTATTCGTTTTTGTTTAACAATGATCTAACATCTTTGGAATTACATCCCTTGAGTTGGTTAAAATGGTAATGAAAGTTTGTAAAAAAAATTGTCATTTTTTAAGTTGTCAGAAAAAGAAAAAGTGGTAGTATTTATGAAACTTTATCCGCTAAGGGGTTTAAAGGGGCGTAACCGTTTGTATCAGAAATTCGTCATTTCTAGACTTAGAACTATGAAGATTTAACCAATTTAATATTTGTCATTTTTTTTTTTAAATTTATTATTTAAACGTCGGTAGCTTGGAAAATAGCTTATAAAATCATATTACACAATGTGATGTGACGCGACAAACAGAGGGAAAACATAATTAAGTATGGCTACCGGAACGGCTAGACACGTAAGGGCAGACGTCTTTTTTAATTTAACATTCGTTAATTAAAGGAAATTTTAGTTATTACTTCTACTTTTTATTTTACCATATGACATGTAACTCTAAGTGCAAAATTATTTTTATGTTTAAGATACATGAATATCAAATTTGGATTTAGTCTTTCATCGGAACAAATAATAAGACGATGGATTAACACATCTAATATTTTACCTGGCTTTCAAGGTCACTATAATAAAAAAAATAGAATGTTGTTGTGAGTTGAAGTTTAACCTACTAGGTAAAAAGTATGTGTACTTTTGATGGACAAAATGGCCATAAAGAATCCTAACATACAATATTAAAATGGACTTTTTAAATGACTTTCAAGATTTAGGTCCAGAAGGTAGACAACCAGTAGAAGGCAGTCAAGCTTAAGTTTTTGTCGTTTGTGGATTATATAAAAACTGGTCAGTGCCAGTCTCTTATTTTCTTTCAGAGGGACCATAAAGGCAGAATATTTGACACCTTTAGTAATGAAGTGTCTTAATTTACTAGGAAATTGGGTTTAAACGTGAGGGTTCTAACATGTTACCAGGAGATAATAATAGGGCCACTTAAAATATTTGGGAATTTCTAAAAAAAACTTAATTTTATCATAAATAATTAACAATTATTTGTCTTGTATCACGTATCCTAGCTTATTAAGGGCATAAAAAACTCAATGTTTAAAGAAAAGTTAGTATTCCACAATAATAAAGTGTCGGCCAGATATTCAGAAGACTTGCGTAATAGATTGTGGCAATATTTCACAACCTTTTTACGTCTAAAAGGTCATATAAATCCAAAAAACTTTCAAAAGAGTCAGTAAAATTGCCCACACAAATTTGCAGCAAAAGCTTATGAAAAACCATGAAACATCTTATTCAGAGTGAATAACTTAATTCAAATACGGTTAAGCACATGGAAGAATTTGTGGGAAGGTTAAACGATTTTTTAATACCCTAAATTTTAGGAATAAAAACATTACAACCCATTTTATTGCGCTCTAGATAACATATATCCAGTTGTTAAAAACATACCAGAAATTTTCATTTTACGGATAGATAATTTCAATATTTCCAAAATCGTCACTATGGTTTTAGTGCCCTAATTTAATCAATAAATAAATTTTGGGACTGTGAAAATCTTAAAAAGTTTGTTTTAATATCTCTTAACAAATAGGCTTAACCAAAATTCTTTACAAAAATTATTTTCTGAAGTTAGACAAGAACAGGGGTTTGATCCCAATCCTTCAGCCATGTATTTTCGATATTTTTTTTCAACAAATAATAATTAATTGTTGTAGCAAAAAGTTTAAAAGAAACTAATTGTGAACAAGATGAAAGTATATCGTTGGAGGTTATAGGTAAATCCACGCCTTCGTCTCATAAAATTAAAACAACAGCTAAGTTACCACTTCCCACAAACATGTTGTGCCTTCTTCAGATAATCACAAATATTAACAAAATGTAAAAGAAAATAAAAAAAACAAAACTTTCTTTTTTAAAAATGAAGTTACTAAAAGTTAATTTTCTGACGTATTTTTCTGGATATCTTGCCAAAATGGCAATACAAAATTATTAAAGCAAAATATGCATTCTATCGTTTTTAAAAAGTTCTACGGATAAAATTGAAAAATGTTTCTTATTAAAAATTAAATATTTAAATAGACCATCAGTAGAATTTATACATATAGTACACAAGGCGGTTTTTATGTTTAATAAGTTTATTGTAACAAGCCCGCACGTTAATCGTATAAAAAGTCATACATCATTAAAACATGGACAAATGACAAAGCCGATTGCATAAGTCATCGAAAATACCTTTTAGATTTTTATTTAAAGTAAAATTATATAGGTACTTATTATTTATATCAAAAAGAAACCGTGCAAATGACACAAAATAAAAATATTTTTTTTAATATATAATTCGTGTTGTTGTTTATTTTAAAATGTACTTTAAATACCCTTTTATAAGCTAACGTAACTACGAACTAAAGATCTTATGGTACCCATGTTAAAACCACTGAAAATTAATGTTACTTACAGATCCATAAAAAAGCTAGCGAATTGGGTACTATTTATGTATTTTATTTATAATAAAATAAAAGTATTTATAAATATGCAAAATGAAAAAGATATTATAAAATACTTATTTCCTTGGGCGTTTTTACAAACGCGTTTTTACACGCGCCCAATTGGTGGGGGGCGTGAAAAACGTATCTTATAATTCTTGTTTTTTAAAATTTTATTTAATTTGGAACAAATACTTTTTCGGTTTTATAAAAACTCTTTTGTAATTCGATTTTTTATACAAACAACCGTTTCTTTAATCTTCATAATAAGATGCATCTTAAATGACTGTTTATTTTGGTGGAATAAAATCCTTTCTTAGCTGAAGTCTCCAAATTTCTGAGAAAACATTTCATGTTTACAACTCCAAAATATGTTTTTTTTTTATAAAAACTGTTATCCCTATTTTAACCCCACAAGGGTTGTAATTCCAGAAATGTTAAAATATGTAATTTTAAATTATATTATTAGCCTAAATTTTGTACAATCTGTCTTTGCTGATTTATTGCATTTTGGTGGAGTATCAGAAGCCTAATTACCAACTTCCATATTTTCATCTCCAAAATTACCATTTTTTATACAACTTTTCATCCCCATTTTATTTTTAATCGTTACCAATAGCATACATATAACGATACGATATAAACTTTTACTCCACATTTTAACCCTTAAGGAGAAGAAAAAATTTTTAATATCCTTTTTTAGCGGACGTCTTGCTTGGATTAAGGTTTAAATTAATGACCAAATGACTCTTTTAGTCACATTTATTTTTGAAATTAATCACACCTAATTCTCATATTGATGTTTTCGACTTATTATTATATAACTTTTAATAAATTACAAGTTATTTTAAGTTATTAAACAATCCCTATTCGTTTTTATGCCGCTAATGTGCATTGTACACTTTTGTAGAATCCTATAACATATTTTTTGTCGCCTTACAAAGCTTGTTATAACCGCACAATTATTTTGACGAGGCTGTGATGCCAAGAAAATCGTTTTTATACCGTTTACCAGATTTTACATAATAATTACAGTGTGCAAAATAATTTGGCAAATGGTCATTTAAAATGTGCAATTTTAAAATATAATTATTTAGTAAGCTATGAGGCCCAGTGTACGTATGAACTTTAAAATATGGCTTAATGCATTTGCCGCGTAATGCCAAGAAGGTCACATAAATTTGATGTCATGATACATCTAAGTGTAATATAATTCTCTGGTAATACAAATAAATAAAATTACATTAACGTGACACAACCACTGTGCAGGAAAAACTTTAAATCGAATTAAAAACACTGGACACATGTTGGGTTAAAAAAATATTTAAATTGTGCATAACACAATTTGACGAAGAATTGATGCACTTTTTGTTACTGTTACTATTTTGGACACAATTTGTGTAGAAATTATCCACATTTGTAAAATAAAGTTAAATGTTTAAAAGTCTGACACGCCATTTTTTTAAAGCAGTATCCACGGACAAAGTTATTAAGTTTTTTAAAGGATTCAATAGTTTTTACCCATAATTATAGAAGAAGAAACCAACCGAGAGAAATATTTACTTGATTAAATTTTAATTTAAAGCGATATTAAAAGTTAAAAACTAGATAGCATACAAAAAGAAAAAAAATGTGATCAAAATAAAAAATCGTAAGGCCGTGAGCTTCCATTTCGTTTTTTAAACTGCCTTATAACTAAAAGTAGTAGCATATACCCTGAGCGTGGTAGCGACCACAATCTCTTCTAAAAAAATTAACTGATCATCACTGGTAGAAAAATCTTACCTTGCACTGAAGTAATCGTTTAAATTGTAAAGAAATAGAATAAACTGCGAGAAACTTGTTAGTAAGTTAAACTTTCGAGTGCCAACTGTCCAAAGATTTGGATATATTTGTAACGACTGTCACAAAAAGCCCAAGAGGCTGCGCTGCCTCCGGTAGTAAAAGAAGGCTCCCAGGAAGAAGAACAACTGTCAGACAATATTCCAAAGTAATGCGGACATTACTGTTTAATCATTCTTACTGACTACTAAGTAATTGAATTAAATGTGGGCCCAAGTTAATGTCTTATAAATAGATGTTTACCTATGAGACGTATTGCTTAAATAAATAAATAAATAAATAAATAAAATACAATTAAAAAGATTGTAGAGAAACAAATAAATAAAGGATAATTAATATTATAACATCTAAAATTTGGCTATGCACGGTTTTTAATATTTTATGCACAATAAAGATACAGATAATATTTTTTAAAAGTAGTTACACATCTAATTAATATATTTTAATTATTATTTTTAGGTTTTTTTTAACATTCTTTTGTTGTGTATTTGTATTGGGCTGACAAAGTTGGTAACTAAAGGGATTACTTTTTTCTTTTAATTCTTTTTGTATGCCATCTGGTTTTTAACTTTTAATATCTCTCCCAATTAAAATTAAATCAAGTAAAATTATTTGTTGGTTTGTTTCTTCTTCTGTAATTGCGGGTAAAAACTTTTTAATGCTTTTAGAAACTAAGTAACTTTGTCCGTGGGTACTGCTTTAAAAAAAATGGTATCTCGAACTTTTAAATGCGTAAACTTGTATTTAACAAAGGTGGATAATTTTTTTATAAATTGTGTAAAGTAGTTACAATAACAAAAAGTGCATCAATTTTCCGTCAAATTGTGTAACTCATCTTGATATAATTTTATGTACAATTTACATATATTTTTACGCACTCAACCCGCGTTCAGTTTTTTTAATTCAATTAAAAGTTTTTTTCTGCACAGTAGTTGTGCAATGTTAATGTAATTTTATTTATTAGTATTGCCAGATATTTATATTACAACTAGATACTTGAAAATTTGGATTTAGTCTTTGTTCTGAATAAATATAATAAGACGATGGCTTAACACATTTAATATTTTACCGGGCTTTCAAGATAAGTATAGTTAAAAAAATAAACTGGGAGTGTGTTTTTCTGATAAACAAAATGGCCATAGTTTTTGTGGTTTGTTGATTATATAAAAACTGGTCGATACTTAATTTACTGGGGCAATTGGGTTTAAACGTGAGGCTTCTAACATGTGACCAGGGAGCTAATAATAGGGCCACATTGAAATATTTGGAAATTTTTAAAGAAAAACTTTAGAGAGATTTTATTATAAATGATGAACAATTAGTTGTCTTGTACTACGTATCCTAGCTTTTTTAGAGCATAAAAAACTCAATGTTAAAAGAAAATTCTTAAATCCACAATAATAAAGTGTCGGCGATATATTCAGAAGATTTGCCTAATAGATTGTAACAATATTTCACAAATCTTTTACGTCTAAAAGGGCATATGAATCTAAAAAACTTTTAAAAAACTGTAAAATGGGCCACACAAATTTTTAGCAAAAGCTTATCAAAAGCCATGAAATATCTAATTCAGAGTGAAGAACTTAATTCAAATACGGTTAAGCACATGGAAGAATCTGTGGGAAGGTTAAACGACCTTTTTAATACCTTAAATTCTAAGAATAAAAACATTACAACCCATTTTATTGCGCTCTAGAGGGCATAAAACCAGCTGTTAAAAACATATCGGAAAATTTTATTTTAGGTATAGATAGTTTCAGTATTCCCAAAATAGTCCCTATTGTTTTATTGTCCTTATTTAATTCATAAGAGCAATTTTGGGGCTGTGAAAAGCTTAAATGTGTGTTTAAATATCTTTTAACAAATAAGCTTAACCAAAATCCTTTAAAAATATATATTTTTTAGAGTAAGACAAGGACAGGGGTTTGATCCCAATCCTTTAGCCATGTATTTTCGATCTTCTTTTCAACAAATAATAATGAATTATTTAGCAAAAAGTTTGAAAGAAACTAATTGTTAAGAAGATGAAAGTATATCGTTGGAGGTTATAGGTAAATCCACACCTTCGTCGCATAAAATTAAAACAAAACCAAGTTAATACTTCCCACAAACAAATTGTGCCTTCTCCAGATAATCACAAATATTATTAAAATGTAAAAGAAAACAAAAGAGAATCAAACTTTTTTTTTAAGTGAAGTTACTAAAAGTTAATTTTTTGAAGTATTTTTCTGAATATCTTGCCAAAAGGGCAATACAAAATTATAAATGCAAAATATGCATTCTATCATTTTTAAAAAGTTTTACGAATTAAATTGAAAAAAGTTTCTTACTATAAATTAAATATCTAAAAAGACAATCAGTAGGGTTTATACATATAGTACACAAGGCGCTTCTTATGTTTAATAAGTTTATTGTAACAAGTCCGCACGTTAATTGTATTAAAAATCATATAACAACTCATATTTTGCATGAAAATCACATCATTAAAACAAATGAACAAAGCCGGTTGTATAAGTCATCGGAAATACCTTTTAGATTTTTAGTTAAAGTAAAATTATATAAGTACTCATTATTTATATTAAAAAGAAATCGTGTAAATAACATAAAATAAAAATATTTTTTAAATATATAATTCGTGTTGTTGTTTATTTTAAAAGGTACTTTAAATACCTTTTTATAAGCTAACGTAACTACGAACTAAAGATCTTATGGTACCCATGTTAAAACCACTGTAAATTAATGTTACCAACAGATCCATAAAAAAGCTAGCAAATGGGGTATTATTTATGTATTTTATTTATAATAAAATAAAAGTATTTATAAATAGGCAGAATGAAAAAGATATTATAAAATACTTATTTCCTTGGGCGTTTTTAACGCACACGCCCAATTGGTGGGGGGGCGTGAAAAACGTCTCTTATAATTCTTGTTCTTTAAAATTTTATTTAATTTGGGACAAATACTTTTCCTGTTTTATAAAAACTCCTTTGAAATTCGATTTTTTTTTTTTTTTTTGATATACAAACAACCGTTTCTTTAATCTTCATAATAAGATGCATCTTAAATGACTGTTTATTTTGGTGGAATAAAATCCTTTCTTAGCTGAAGTCTCCAAATTTCTGAGAAAAAATAAGCCTTATTATCAACTTCCATATTTACAACCTTAAAATAACGTTTTTTTTTAAAACTGTTATCCCCATTTTAATTCCACAAGGGTTGTAATTCCAGAAATGTTAAAATATATAATTTTAAATTGTATTATTAGCCTAAATTTTGTACAATCTGTCTTTGCTGATTTCTTGCATTTTGGTGGGTAATCAGAAGCCTAATTACCAACTTCCATATTTTCATCTCCAAAAATTACTATTTTTTATACAACTTTTTATCCCCATTTTATTTTTAATCGTTACCAATAGCATACATACCAATTCTCCTAAGTCCAGAAATAACAAAGATTGATATAAACTTTTACTCCACATTTTAGCCCTTAAGGAGAAGGAAAAATTTCTAATATCCTTTTTTAGCGGACGTCTTGCTTGGATTAAGGTTCAAATTAATGACCAAATAACTATTTTAGTCACATTTATTTTCTAAATTAATCACACCTAATTCTCATTTTAATGTTTTCGACTTATTATTATATAACTTTTAATACATTACAAGTTATTTTAAGTTATTAAACAAAACGTATTCGTTTTTATGCAGCTACTGTACCATTGTACACTTTTGTAAAATAGCGTTCAAGTAGGATCCTACAACATATTTTTTGTCGCCATACAGAGCTTATTTTATCTAAACAATTACATTGACGAGGCTGTGATGCCAAGAAAACCGTTATTTTTAGCGTTTGCCAGATTTTACAAAATAATTACAGTGTAAGTTTAAGGCCCAGTATTGTTACCTTTAATATAATGGAGAAAGTTTAAATCATTTTACAGCTCTTAAAGACTTATAAACTTTCAAATATGGCTTAATGCATTTACCGCGTATTACCAAGGGGGTCACATAAATTTGGTTCGTGATAAATAAAATTACATTAACGTGACATAACTACTATGCAGAAAAAAACTCTTAACCAAATTAAAAAAAAAAACTAGACACGGGTTAGGTAAAAAAAATATGTAAATTATACATTACATATTATCAAGATGAGTTACACAATTTGACGGAAAATCATGCACTTTTTCTACTGAAACTATTTTGGACACAATTTGTAAAGAAACTATACACATTTTTTAAAATAAAAGTTTACATATTTAAAAGTCTGATATATCAATTGTTTAAAGCAGTATTTACAGAAAAAGTAACTAAGTTTTTAAATGCATTTATTAGTTTTTACCCACAAATACAGAAGAAGAAACAAGCCAATAAATAAATTTGCTTAATTAAATTTTAATTGGAAGCGATATTAAAAGTTAAAAACTAGATGGCATATAAAAAGAAAAAAATATGATTTAAAGAAAAAAATCTTAAGGCCGTGAGAGCTTTCACCTTTTTTTTTAAATGCTAATTAACCAAAACTAGTGTCATATACTCTGAGCGTGGTAGTGACCACCAATCTCTTCTAAAAAAAAATTAACTGCTCATGACTGGAAGATAAATCTTATTTTACCTTTGAAGTCCTCGTAACTGTAAAGAAATAGAATAAACTACAAGGAACTTGTTAGTAAGTTAAACTTTTAAGTGCCAACTATCCAACGAATTGAATATATTTGTAATGACTGCCAGACAATATTCCAAAGTAATGCGGATATTACTGTTTAATCATTCTTACTGACTGGTAAGTAATTGAATTGAATGTTGGCCAAAGTTAAGTGTTTGTTGTTAGTGTTACTAACTAACAACAGACATTTAACTTCTTATAAATAGATGTAGCTATAAGACGTATTGCTTAAATAAATATAATACAATAAAAAAGATTGTAGAGAAACAAATAAATAAAGGGGCTAATTAATATTATAACATCTTAATTTTAGCTATTTAGAGTTTTTAATATTTTATGCACAATAAAGATACAGATAAGATTTTTTAAAAGTAGTTACACATATAGTTAATATGTTTTTTATTCAAATTCTTTTAAAATATATTTTAATTCTTTTTTTTTTAACTTTTTTTTGTTGGGTATTTGTACTGGGCTGACAAAGTTAAAAAACCCAAAAATTTTAAAAATTTTTTTTTTTTAAATTTTTTTTGTATGCCTCTGGTTTTATACTTTTGATATCACTCCCAATTAAAAAAAATTTTAAGTAAAATTATTTTTTTTTTTTTTCCCCTTCTTCTGTAATTGCGGATAAAAACTATTTTTTTTAAAAACCAAGTTTTTTTTTTTAAAAAATTTTTTAAAAAAAAAAGAATTTTAGACTTTTAAATGTGTAAAGTTGTATTTAAAAGGGGTGTATAGTTTCTTCACAAATTGTGTCCAAAATAGTTACAATAACAAAAAGTGCATCAATTCTCCGTCAAATTGTGTAACTCATATTGATATTATGTTATGTACAATTTACGTCTATTTTTACTCACCCAATCCTTTTTCCCCAGAAAATTTTTTTTTATTAAAAAAGGGTTTTTTTTAAAAGTATTAAATTTTTAAATTTTAATTTTTAAATTTATTAGTTTTACAAAAAATTTATTTATATTACACCTAGATTTATTAACAAAACAATTATGTGACCTCCTTGGTACTACGCGGCAAATTTTTATTTTAAATTAAAATATTTAAATTTTTATATATTATATAATAATAATTTAAAATATATAATAATTTTAAATATATTTAAAATTATTTAAATTAAATTATATTTATTATTTATATATATATATATATATATATATATATATATATATATATATATATATATATATATATATATATATATATATATATATATATATATATATATATATATATATATATATATATATATATATATATATATATATATATATATATATATATATATATAATATGAAAAGGGGAAAGGGGGTTTTAAAAAAAGGAAAAAAACCTTTTTTAAAATTTTTTTAAAAATTTTAAAAGAAAAAGTCCCTTTTAAAAAAAAAAATTTTTTTTTTTTTTAGATTTTTAAAAGGGGGGAAAAAAAAAATTTTTAAAAAAAAATTTTTACGGGGTTTTTTTCAAAAATTTTTAAAAATTTTTTAAATTTTTTTTAAAAAAAAAAATATTTATTTAAAAAAAAATGGAAAAAAGGGGTTTATTTTGGAAAATTTTTTAAAAAAAAAAAAATTAATTTTCCTTTTAATTTAAATTTTTCAAAAAAAGGGGGCCTATTTTAAAATTTATTTTAAAAAACAAATTTTAAAAAATTTTAAAGGGGTTTTTAAATTAAAAATTAAAATTTTTTTCAAATTTTTTGCGAAAAAAAAGGGGAAATTTTTTAACCCCCAAAATTTTCTCCAATTTTAATTTTTAAAAAGGGCAAAGGGGGACCTAAAGCTTTTGCCTTTTTTCCCCCTTTCCTTTTTTTAAAAATGAGTTGAATTTTGGGAATTATAATTTAAAATTAAAAAATTTAATTATTTTAAATAAAAAATATTTTATTTTTAATAATTAATTTTATTTTTTTATATAAAAAATTTAATAATTTATTAAAAAATTTTTTTTTTTCTAAAAACCCCCAAAAAAAAGGGCCTTTTGGTTTGGGGAAAAATTCTTTGTTTAAACTTCATTTTTGGGTTTTTGGTTTGGGGGGAAAAAGGGTTTGGGGGTGGCCGATTTTTTTCCCAAAATTAAAAAGGGGGCCCAAGGGGAAAAAAAAACCCAAAAATTGGGGTTGCGGGGGGGCCCCCCCCCCCGGTTTTTTTTTTTTTTTTTTTTTAAAAAAATTTTAAAATTTTTAAAAAATTTAAATTTTAAAAAAATTTTTTTTTTAAAAAGCGGGGGTGGGCCAAAAAAAAAAAAAAAATTTTGGAAAAAATTTTAAAGGGGGAAAAAAATTTTAAAGGCCCCTTTTTTAACAAAAAAAAAAAAAAATTTTAAATTAAAAAGGAAAACCCTTTTTTAAATCTTGGTTTTTTTCCCGGTTTTTCGGGTTTTTCTTTTTTAAAATTTTTGAATTTTTTTAAAAAAATTTTTTAAAAATTTTTTTAAAAAAACCTCAGGGTTAAAAAATTTTAAAAAAAAATTTTTTTTTTTAATAGAAGGCCACAAATCTTATAAGTACACTTTTATAATAAAAAATTAGGGTATTTTTTGCAACTATACAAGGTACAACTAAAATTTTTTTCAGTCATTTAATGTGTAAATAGGATAATTATATGTAAAACAATCTTAAGAAAAAAGAAACCTATAAATCTCTTTGTTTTTCCAAAAACCTTAATGAATATAAAAAACAGTATGATATAAATATATAATATAAAGCATTTCTTACACATGTATTTCGGCATCTACAAGTCTGGAAAAAATAGCATCTGGTAGAGCAAAACCTGTAGCAAGTAGCCATATCATTACAGCACTAAACACCGTCAAAGGTTTTGTCTGAAACAAAAAAAAAAAAAATTAAGACGTTAAAAAAACCTATTGTAGTTGCGTTCTATATTGTTATTGCGGATACATTTAATACGTAACATTCTATGCCAGCTATGCAGAATGGTTTCAGGGTATGTACACTAACCGAAACAACAGAATCAATTAATCCTTGCAGATCACCTAACGCACCCTCAAAAAAATTTCAAAATTAGAAAGACTCATTAGCGTTTGGATGAAAAGACAATTACCGTTTTGAAAATATCAAATAATGGTGAAAATCTTATGGAACTTGGTGACCGGTGAGAATTTTACAAATTTTTACCATGTTGTTGTACCAATGCCAATACAAAAAAATGTCAAGACTTATACATTTTTTTCGTATTTGCAAAAACTCGATAGCTATACCGGGTGATCAATATTTGAACTTAAACATTCGCTTGCACTATACTTGCAATACAATTATACCGACATTTTTTTAATGCCTTCTAAAGTGTATTAGTCTAAAACGAATTTGCAAAGAAGTTCAGATTCTAATAATGTAAGCTTTGTGGTATTCGATATTGTAATTAACATGTTAAAAAACACGGGATATGGAATAAAAGAAAAGGAGCGTTGAAAGAAAAAAACTAAATTGATGTATTACCAGGCAAAAGCATATCTTTTGTTGATCTAAAAGAACATTTTAGCCGATTAAAAAGCAAAAAACACACCAGAAAGCAAAAATATCGTCACTTAAAATAAAAAGCGTAGGTCTAATAATAGTTCTAGCAACAAAACTACTAAAACAAGTCACTTCATAAGTTATAAAGAGTCGTCAAAAAATAAGGACGTTCCACCGTTTTTGAAAAGGAATAGAGGCCCTTTACCTTAGTTTCGACTTAGAAGAATGTCCCCATCTTCACACTGTCCGTTAAGTATTGATACCAGGATGTATCCTTCGATTGCCCCAATATTGAGGATATATCCTGTATTAATGGTTGTCAAAGAAAGTATAGTTTAAATGACCCTGTAAAGGCTGGGAATATATATACTTTTTACGATGATGAAACAAATATTTGGATAGAAGTTAAATTTATTTTCTTTGATAAGTCTTTACTTAGAATCTAAGTAATTTTGTTTAAAAAAAATCAAAATTCAATAAATTACAAAACCCTTTTGTTAATTGTCTATTGTGTTGGCTGACTAAAAGAAAAAGATTTTACATTTTTTAATCCTGTAAATAGAAGTTATTAAATAAAAAAATAAATAAATAAAAGTTAATACGCGTCTATGAGCCATAAATTTTATTTTAAAAAATGCCTTAGAGCCATAAATGTAAATTTATAATTAAATATATTTAAAGCTTCAGTTGTTTTCCCAAAATACCCATAATATTTTTTTCTGTAAAACAAAAGTGCAAAGAAAAAAAATTAATTGTTTGAAGTTGTGATACTTTACGAAAATAATCCTTTTAAATTATTTTATTCACTAGTATCAAACTATTATTAGGTCAAATACCAGTATATTTGTGTGGACCCTAAAAACAATTATTATTTTACCAATATGTATAATAAAATTTGTCTAGATACGGACATCTGTTCTTTGTCCTTAAATATACAAAAAAATCTATTTAAATTTAATTTAAAAGGAGTACCCAATTTTTAGGAAAGTATAGGCCTGCAAAATGAGGACGGTCATACGAAACTGTAGGGAATTTCGGTTAAAACTTTTTGGGAGTATGCAGAACTCCGTTTTAATTAAATTTAAATAGATTGTTTTTGTAGATTTGGGGACGAAAAACCAGATGTCTGCACGTGAACAAAAGCCTATGAAATTTAAACAAAAGTTTTTCAAATATAGTATTACATAACTTAATTAAACTACAACTTTAAAATTTAAATTATAAGGGTCCAATTTTTTAAGACGAACACTTTGAAATTTTTGTGAATAGAAATAATAAGTAAATTTAGTTTTTTTAAGTTTTGGGTCGTTATTCCTTGAAAGTAAAACTTATTTTTTATTTCAATAATGGTATTAAAATATCACATAAAATACTTATGCGATACAGGTTTAAATTAAGAATTAAATTTACTTAAATTTTTATGAATTTGTTCAGTAAATACACAACAAATATCATTAAGATTCCAATGTTGTGTTAGATACGACCGATTAATATTCTGCGTAGCGAAGCAAAAGCCATAGAGACAGCATTTATAAAACTGTACTAAGTAAAAAAGCTTGCTTTTATATTGGGTCAATTTTTTTTATACTTTATGGGAATTCCGAATGTTATATTCAAATAGTTCTAAAAAACCCTTATTAATAAAATGTTGTTATTACATTAACTTTAGAACAAAAAGGCAATCTCAGTCTTGATTAAGGATACTTAATTTTATCTCAAGTTTCTGCGGATGGGTTATGACTAATTTAAGCAGTAAAATATTACAAACATAAATAATACCTGGGAGCTAAATTTCTATTAAAAAAAACGTATTATTGTTATTGCTTTGTTGCTAGTACATAACAATTTGTATTAAATAACCTGATTATCTTCGTTCGAGTTTTTTTTCTGCCAGTTATTGCCGACTCCAACAATATTTATTGTGTGGCAAATAATGTTAGTATAAATACTGATAATTTAATTGAGGTCTTTGCTTATATGCTTAGTTTAAAATAAAAAAAACTATATAAACTAAAAACGTATTACTTCATTACTTATTCAAGACTATTGCATAGAGAAATAAGTCAACTACAACTAAATAAAGAACAATTCAGAACATGTACAACACCGCTCACGGCAAAGCCAAAATTGGTCCGGAAAGAAAAATGATTCTGAGCAAGCTTTAAATAATCAACGAAACTGTAAATACTTACTATATAGGGTGTCCCAGAAGTAATGGGACATGGAGCAACAGCGGATTCCTAATCCCTTATCCCCTTATCCCGGTCGCAGTGGAAGGGTGTTATACCAACTCACTTTAAACCTACCTACCTTATCCCAAAGTTGATAATAACTCAGATACAGGATAACAAACTTTTAATTTTGTTTTTGTTTTTTCGTAATAATTTCTTAACTAAATGACATATCGATACAAAATTGGAGATTTGGGGGTTCTTTGAGGCGAGAAATTCAAATTCGTCCATACTTTTGATGTTGCTAGTAGAAGGCGACAGTTAGGGCCTACCTCACTTGTCATAAATGACATAATCTTTTTTAAGCTTAGTTTATTAACCTGTTTATTAGAAAGATGTTACTATAATTCCCTCTGCGTCAAAAATCTATATCTCATTCAGGTCGGTAGGAGTAACTGTTTCCGGGATAAACGCACTTTAAAAGACCCCGAAATTCTCCTATGGAAAATGGTTTTTAACCAATTGTTTCAGCAATAGTTTTCAACACACGATGTTCACGGCACAAAACCCTCCCCTTAAATAACCCTCCTCCAAATCCCCAATGACCTTTAAGGCTAATTTTGAGAGGGTTAGAGGGGTTTTTGGGTTTTGTACCCGTAAAGACTTTTAATCAGCATGTTGACAACTATTACTTTGCAAAGTTTAAAAACAATTGTTTAGAAACCAGTTTTTATAGGAAAATTGCGGAGTCCTTTAAAGTGCGTTTATCTCGAAAACAGTTGCTCTAGAGACCTAACTGACATATACATTTTTGACGCACTTACTTCATTATTAACATACAGGTCAATATATTAAGCTTAAAAAAGTTATGCCTTCTAAAATAAGTGGGGTAGGTCGTAGGTGACGCCCTTACCAGCAACATCAAAAGTATGAACTAATTTGAATTTCTTGCATTAAAGAATCTTTAAATCCACAATTTTGTACCGCTATGCCATTTACTTAAGAAGTTATTACGACAAAACGAAAACAAAATTAAAAGTATGTCACCCTGTATCTTAGTTATGATCAACTTTAATAAGGCAAGTTAACGTTAATTGCATTATTTCGACCTGAGGAATCTGCTGTTGTTCTGTGTCCATTACTTCTGGAATGCTCATCCCTTACATATGAGCGGCGAAGTTCTGCAGAACAAAGAGTTGTTTAATCTTGTCGGCATTACTTTTGAGAATAACATATTACAACTGGCACAAACATATTACATCTATAGCCTCGAAACCTTCAAAAAAGCTTGGATTCCTCTTTTGAGCCAGAAAATATTTCTCTTCTTCCAATCTGTACACTCTGTATGTATCCTAAATCAGACCCTCTTTAGAATATTGTTCTCATGTCTGGGGAATGGCGTCCCCTACAACTTTAAGCATTCTGGACTCCATTCAAAGAAAAGCCGTTCGTCTTATTAATGATTCAACGCTCACAGAAAGGCTTCCTCTTTTTGCCCACCGTCGAGCTGTAGGGGATCTGTCGCTCTTCTATAGGTATTTTCACGGCTTCTGCTCAGAGGAGTTGGCCAGTATAATTTCTTCTCTGGCAGCTCCCAACAGAGCAATACGTAGTGCAACTTTTATGCATCCTTTTACAGTCAGTTAAAGAGGCCCCGAACTTCCCGCTTTATTTGTTCTTTTATCTCTAGAGTGTCAAGACTATGGAACCTGCTGCCCGCAGAAGTTTTTCCTTCGCCTCCCAATCTCCAAATATTTACGTCCCGAGTGAACAAACTCCCTCTCACCACACTTAAGACACCCACGGTACGTTAGTACTTAGCATCACTGTCCCAAGATAAAAAAAATAACCCTGTATAGAATGTTTCTCAAGCAATTTAAAATATTTAAGAGGTTGATTTCTTAGGTGTTTTTATAAGAAATAGCTCATATTAACTTGTCGAAAAGTGTTTTTTTTGTTCAACAAAAGGGTGTTAATTTGTTTACGATATTACAAAAAGATCGAAATGCCTTTATTTTCTTAAATTTTAAATGTTTTCAGAGGACTAGAGCCCATATTTTGGTAAAAATAATAATTAAATAGCTTTGAAAAGGACGGGTTCACTACATCACCAGTTGTAATATGGGTCTTAAATACTAGAAAAATAGTTATGTAAAAAATGCATAACTAAACGGTTGTAGGTAAAATTATTCCAAGGCTGTTCCGTAACAACTAAACTAAAGCATGTAAAAGTGCTAAAGCATTAAATTAAATAAAGTTATTTTTCGCATCCAAATTTTCCACCGATAAGAAAAAAAAGTAAAGATTATGAACGAAAAAAAATTGGAAATGAGATAAAACATTCACCACCAAAAAACGAATTAGATACTTTTTTTTCTGAAGATAAGAACGGAAGCAAAAATTGGTTTAAATAAGTGTTGCCTGGTAAATTTTGGAAGCATCGTGAGCCTCCTTTAAATGTAAAATGCTAATAAAGACTGTGTGCGTGTGTGGGTTGTTAAAGATAATAGTATTTAAAAAAAAAGTTTTGTCGTTACTAGGGCATTAAGAGCTTAAAAAATACATAAAGTTTTGTAAAAATAATTTATAAGTATCAAATTAAAAGATTAATTTATGAGAAATTTCCAATAATTTATATATAAAAAGTCCTTATTGGACATGCCAAAAATTCCAATCTTTATACTCGTAAAGATTAGATTGCTTCAGTACTGATCTTGACTTAGATACCTGGGTGTGCTTAAAAATTATTGACCCGTTGAAACTGACAAATTTCCCCAAAAAAATTAAAGATAAACCCGTAAAAATCAAAATCTATCTGCGTTTCGGCGGCAACTCCAATATCATTTTCAAGATAAAATTAATTTAAAAGAAAATATTGAAAATTAAACATTGTTTAAATTTAAAATCGTTTAAAATTTAATATTTAAAGTTTTAGATATTCTGTGAGCTTTGGGACAGAAATCATGAAAGTAATGTTATA
This sequence comes from Listronotus oregonensis, assembly GCA_019359885.1. Lineage (NCBI taxonomy): Eukaryota > Metazoa > Arthropoda > Insecta > Coleoptera > Curculionidae > Listronotus > Listronotus oregonensis. Next base: position 39,559 of record JAHBCN010003381.1, on the reverse strand, counting down.
AATAACATAATAATATGTGACAGTGTAACAGGTGCATTTATTATTTTTATTAAAACAAGAGTTACCTTAGCATTAAGCAAAACTGAATTTTTCAAATTTTTATATTTAAATTAAACCAATTTTTATTTTAAATATAATTTAATGTTTGGTATTTTTTTAAATAAATTTCATTCCTGAAATGAAAACAAGTATTTTAACTTTTGGTGGCGTTTTAAAGCTATTTTATTTTTGAGCACACTTAGTTCTAGGCCATGGTGTCTCTTAATTAGTGGGCAATATTTCTAGGTCTCATTGTACTTCTCAAAATATAAAAAAAGTTTATATAAACACGCTCCAAAAAATGTGCCCTAGGATAGCTAGAACCCCCAAAGGTTGGCCCCCAAAATGACGTAATATCTCTGGAATCGCTTAAGAAAGGGTAACTAAATTTGGCAAAGTTGTTTTTTTTTTTTTAAAATTTATTGCAGTGCTATTTTATCAAATTAAAGTATTTAAATATGTTTAGCCTTAACAAATACGGTATAGGTCGATAAAATATGCTTCAAATTTTTTTCATGGAATTCAATACTTTAGTCCCTAAAATAATAAATGCTTTGGTATTTTTACACAAAAGAGGTGATTTTAGTCAGTTTATATATCTTAACCCATTTTCGAGTAAAATCACTTTTAAAATTATTACATTGTTACGAGATGTAAAATATAAAGGTATGAGATAGCACCCTTAAAGAATTTTCTATTGTTATTTCCGTATTTTATACGGCATAGTATACGAATAATCTAGGAAGAACATAAGGAACAGTATATACTGGGTGGTGCGTCGCCGAGCGGAACATAGGAAATCCCATGTAAATTTTAAGGGGGTTAATTATTAGCTCCCAGTACATTTCACAGAAAAAATGTAAGATAACTTTTTGAAGAGACCAATCTGACAAGCCCTGGTGCCAAGTTTTAAAAAAATAATCTTGAATTATTTGTTTATATGTTATTGCAAAATTGCCAAATTTTCGGTTCAGGTAAAACCAAACAGGCACCAGTTAAATGAATATTGCCACTGACATGAGGAAAAGTGTCAATAAATCAGTGACAGTCGGTATATGAAAAAAAATATGAATTATTTAATCGACGAAAAAGTATCCATGATTAAATGGCATTATGCGGGAAACAGTTTTAAAGCAGTATCTGAAATGTTTTCAGTATATTTCCCAACCAAGCCCATTCCGTCCATTTCAACTATAAAACGTATTGTCAGTAAGTTCGAGTCCAAAGGTACTGTAATAAATAATTGTAAATGTTCAACTCAGGATATCGAAAATAGAGCCTAAAAAAGAGAGAACAGAGATCTTAATATTCTACTGAGTGTGGAGGAAAACAAAATGGCTAGTACGAGGATTCTTGGGCAAAAGGTAAATAAACATCATACAACAGTATTGCGCACTTTGAAAAAACACAAATATAAATTCGAAAAAAACATCAAGAGCTGCAGAAAGGAGATGAAAAGCGAAAAATGGCATTTTGTTTTGAAATAATGGAAAGAGCAAATAACGATTTTTTTAAATATTTTTTTACCAATAAATGTACATTCACCCTCAGCAATGAACCAAATGTTCAGAATTGCCGGTATTAGAGCCAAGAAAATGAACATCGCTTTGTTTACAATATCACCAAAAAACAAATGTATTCGTGGGAATTATCGGACACCATATCATTGGACCCTTTTTTATGGACTATAACCTGACAGCAGAAACCTATTTGGACTAATTTCAAAATCAAATTGGACCCGCCTTGGAAGAAGTTGTTGGGAAGATCAAATGAATCTGGTACCAAAGGGATGGTTGCCCCACCCAGTATGGTTAGAGAGTACCGGAAAATGCTTTTAACGGCAATATTATTGGTCCACGGTACCGGATACTTTGGCCAGCCAGGTCACCTGATCTTTCATCGAATGATTTCCTTCTGTGGGGGCAATGTTTTTATGTAATTTTTTTATTATTTTTAAAAAAGTTATTGTATTCTATTTCATTTTATTTTTTAACACCTAGTAAAATATTAAGAGTTCAGTTCTCTCTTTTTTTGGATCTATTTTCGATCTTCTGAGTTTAAACATTTACAATTATTTATTGCGATGGCTTTGGGCTTGAATTTACTGACAATACGTTTAATGGTTGAATTGGACCAGATAGGCTTGATGGGAAAATAAATTGAAAATATTTCAGATACTGCTATTGGTTTTTTATTAAATTCTAGTATGATAAAATTATTTTTTTAATGATCGATAGTAATGATTGTTATTGGTTAAACTTTATTGTTACATTAAATAAAAGGTTTGATAAATAAATAATGTTAACGTGTTTTACTTTGAATGTAATGGTTGTGAGATTAATGAAACGAAAAAATTCTTGTATTCGGCTGTACGTCAGATTTGACAAAGCCCTATAACAAATTGTTTGCTGGTGGCTGGTGTCTGTTTGGTTTTACCTGAACCGAAAATTTGGTAATTTTGCAATTACATTTAATCGAATAATTTAAGATTCGCTTATTAAAATTTTTCAAAACTTGGCACGAGGGTTTGTTAGATTTGTCTCTTCAAAAAGTTATCTTATATTTTTTCTGTAAAATGTACAGGGGAGCCAATAATTAACCCCCTTAAAATTTACATGGGTCGACCGTAGTTAGTTATACAGGGTGAGTCGGGGAACGCACCAAACTCCAGGTGTGTATTGTACACGTAAAAATAATTTTAAAAAACCAATATGTTCTTATACGATTCTTATTTGTTTTTAAAATATAGCGTAATTACAAACAAACCAAATTTCGTACAAACTCGAAAATAAAAGCGTCAAGCACACTGACACTGACACATGTCAGAACAACAAAACGGACCAAACAATCGGTACCTACAGCATTTGTATGATAAGCGGTAAACTATAAAACATTTTAATTACGCTATAATTTAAAAACAAATAAGAATCACCTGGAGTTTGGTGCGACTCACCCTGTACAGTAGTAGTGAAAGATCCGAAACAGTTGTTACATTCTCAAGTAGTAAATAAAGTCTTGTAAAGTTATGCAAAGTATCTGAGTTGTCTGACCCACATACGGAAAGTTAGTAAAACGTAAAAATATTATCCATGAAAAATAAATCAACGAAAATCTTAACTGAAAATTGTACGTAGTTGGCATTTACTTATTCGTGATTTTCCAAAATAATGTGTTTTTTCGGTGGTGTGTTAAATAAATTATGACTAATTTTTTTTTCGAGATTTCCATATAGCAAGTACCCAAAAAGGCTAATTTTTGTATACATATTGTTTTCAACTAAAATCATTTGGAAATAATTATGTTTATCAAATGTAAAAATGATTAAAATAGGATAACTCTAATGTCATTTATTTATTGTTATCTATCTTTTAAACATTTTCAACACGTTTTGTTTGCAAAAAAAATATATTATTTTTTACTTAAAAACCTGTGTAGCTTTTTACAAGATGTTCAATTGCATAAATCATTTTGCACATATGGCCCAAACTATTAAAATAAGTACAAACAAAAGAATTGCAAGGACAACGAAACCGCTCAAATACCGCACCTAGGCGAACTACAACAGAGTACCTGGCGATAGTACACAGCACTTGTGGCAAAATGGCATTTCAGTGGCATAAGCAAAAAATCTTTAATGTTGTAATGCTAGCAGGCAAGCAGCCATCCGACTGCGAATAAACAAGACTACTCTTATACTTCTCCAAAAAAAGGACCCGAAGAAGACCAAAAATACAATATTTTCCATAATTAGCCGAGTGAATTAGAGGATAATTGACCAGAAGCTCAAAAAAAAATTTACAAAAAGGTTGCGTATCCGAGGCAGGCTCCTACGTAGTCGATGTTACCATCTGCCAAGAGGATCGCGGTTACCTATTCAAAGGCGGACAGCAAAATAAGAAAAAAAGCACTCTGAAGAAGCCCCACGGGAAAAATACAATACCTCTGAGGTACACAAGTGGCTTTGGACAACGACACTAGAAAAAAATACCTATCTCGCTAAGGCACAGTATGGAAATGTACCATATATTTATAGATTTGAATTAAGGAATCCATTATTCGCAAGGGCGATATTAGTAGAAGCAAAAGAAACAACAATTCAGTCCATTCACAGACGCTGACTTAGATTGGGATTCTGCGAGTCGTACGGACCCTTCAAACATCGAGACAATAATCAGTACAAAAAACGCGACATTTTTTTATCGGCAAATGGTATAGCTAAGTTTCTTGTTTTCACGTTCCGGTAAAATAATTTAGTCTGTAATAAAATACCTGTCTAACTCGATTTTGCTGTTTATTTTAAGTCATGAAACAGTATTCGATTGTTTTATGCCAATTTTATTTTTTTATTATTTAAGTAGTGATTTTAAGTAATAACGTCACAATAAAATAATATGTCCAGATCTGGTCATCTGTTTATTGCACAAAACCATCTATTTTTGCACACCTTCTGAACATGTTTGTTCTATTGTATTGAGCTTTCCCTTTTATTAGAATTTTTTGTACTATTTTAATAATCAGAATGTATAGCTGTTATCATTTTATTCACTTTTCACTACATAGTTTCCTTTTAGTCATTAACTTCTTAAATAAGCAACGGCAATATTCCATAATTACTTTGACCCGGACACGAAATTTCCATCTGAAAAGCATAATAAAGTTTATGCAACGATTCTTTTTAGGGTACATTTGGGTTAATAGATGCACATTTGAGTTCTTATAATACGGCTTTTGCTTGTCAGTGCTGTTTTATTTACAGTTAAATGATTTACTCTTACCCAACTAATTTTTTGTTACTTTTTCCCAATAATATGATTTTATCAATATAAGTGTTAAAAATATGTTTCCCTTTTTTACAGATTTTCGAATTCCAACCAAAAAAAATTGTTTTGCCAATGAAAATTTAAAAAAATATTCAGGGCTTAATTGAGGAGCCTCTTGTTTCACAATATTTACCAGATATTTATAATGACTATAATTTTGTCTATGTTATATTTTTAAAACTTGTGAAACAGGATAAGATACAAAGAGTGCTTTTTTATAATAATTTTTGCTTAAGATCCAGAACCTTTTATCCCATCTCTTTACAGTTCCGAAATCTTAGTCGGTAGTGGATAATTAGTAGGGGGAGACTGTACTTTTTTTTTGTCAATTAGATCATCTTCCGCATATCTGTAAACCAGGCTAACGACTCGTTTTACAATTCACAGTCTAAACGGTCGAGGCACAATGCTGTTGGACAAACTAGTAATTAAAACAGCCCTTTTTAAAGAGTAATTAGTGTGTACAAATATTTAAGAAGCTACCAATAAAATAAAATAAATTAACAAATAATAATATCTTCAAGGTTAAATTAAATATTTGCTGTTTTTTTTGCCTTTTATTTGTTTTTCTTTTTTTTACTTTATTCTACTTTATCAAGTCCAAAAAACCTTCCTTCTAAATACTTTTTCTTTTTTTTTTTACAATCGTTAATTACTTTTTTATTTTATTTATTGCAAATTCATCTTTGTATATTGGGCGTATTCTTTATTTAATTTATTTTATTGTGGGTAGGTATTCTGAATGACTCATTTTTATTTTATCGTTGCATTTGTAGCTACGAATATTAATAATATATTTTTGAACTTTTGCCTTAATGAGGGATGGGTAGTAAAAAACCTTAATGCTAAGCTTTGCTTTTACTAAGGGTCTATTATATTGAAAGCTAGAAAGAAAGCAATCTACTGTAACAGATAGGCAGAAAGAAAGCTGGAAAGCCAATAACAGGGTTTAGGTGGCAGACATTAGAAGAAAGTTTTTTTAAGAATCGCATAACGCTACACGTCGCCAAAAGCCTTTGATAAGTCAAAAGCAACGACTTGGGATTTGCAAGGAAACTCAAGGATTTCTTTTAGTTCAGTAACACAAATAAAAGAGGTAAATTGCAGATTTTAATTTTTTTATGATGGAATACGTACTGTATATCCTGTATATTTTTGTGTTGTTTTAAATTATTCTAAAATTTAAAAATAAAATTATTTTTTTAGTACCTTACAAACAATTGAAAAAAGAAAATAAATATATAAGTTACTGGAAGAGCTCCGGATGCTTTTTTGGGGATAACTGATACACGAGCAGTCTTCAAGCTATCTGCAAAAATTTCTATGTCATCTTCTTACTGTGCCGTACTCTGTTCAGAGGGTAGGCGCCCTCTCGCATATATCTGTGTTGCGTATCAACTGCTTTTACACAGATATGCGGGACCACCGGCTTAACGTGCCTTTCGAAGCACATCTGAGAGGGTTTACTAGACAGTAAATACTACACAGTGGTTTGCCATTGTTTTCTGTGAGGTGACGAGCTATAAAAAAGTCCAATTGACAATGCGGGAATCGAACCAGGGTCTCACGGAGAGAGGCTGGTACGCTAGCTCGACCACTTGCCATAGGGAATCAAAAAAAAAGGCGAGTACGCAAAAATACATTTTTTTAAAAGACAATTGCTGGTATGTCCTCTAGTCCAGATAAGTTCTGTAAATTGAAGAAAAAAATATGCTTGATCTGCTTTTTTATAAAAGTAATTTCAGACATTTTAGAGGGATCAAAAATATTTTTTACCATTTAAGCATGTCAGAACTTTATTTTTCACGCAAATATTATAACAATCTTTAGCCTGTAAGATGATTAGATTCCACTGGTTTTTCGCTTTGATCCTGCTTGATGACTCTCCAAATAAGAATTAAAAAAACTTTTTGTGAGTTTGGATTTCAGCAGGGTTATGGAAAAAAAATAATGCCAAGAATATGTGATAGAGAAATCTGCCCACTGAGCTGAATTGTAGTGCTAGATGGTCAAGATAACATGCATTATTAGAATCTGCGAGTGAGAAGACAAAAGGCCAAAGAAATCAGTTGTTGTTAAGGGTTTAAGGTAAAAAAATTAAAGAATTTAAATCATGATTAAAGACACAAGTAAAGTACGTGGCTTTCTTAATACGACTGGTGAGCAAATGACCAATTTCGAATATTTTGACAGCTCTGGTGTGGGTGTTAATATTTATTAATTCTAACCAGTTTTTATTGTGGACATTATAGTCGATAGGAAAAAATTATTTCGCAAAAGGAAAGTGAAAAATGTAATAATTATATTTTGCTTAAGAAAAAGTCAAAGGAAAAAATGGGAAGTGTTCATGGGAATATAATTAAGGGAGCGGTAAACACAGAAAATTAATTTAGTTAAAGCAAGTAGGAAAAAAAAGCGTTCTTACCTTGAAACGCTGATTTTAAAACTGATATCAGCTTCAGTCAGTATGTTTGAAAAATAAGAGGTAGTTATAAACGGAGTTTAGGTTATTGCAAATAGACTAGACATCCAAAATACCCCAAACCCAAATTTCTATTAAGTAGAAGGCAGGGTTAGTGTAGAAGTTCCTGTCAACTTTTATAGGTTAAAGGTTTAAAATTTATTTTGCCACGCAATACATAGTAATGAACCCAAAAGGGTGGTCTTTAAATATCTGAATCTTATTGGTATACCCACGAGCACTGCTAAGTTTTCACTATTTTGAAAGGTACTGCTCGGACTATAAAAATTTTGCATTTTTGTATATAATCGCCAATTTATTTACTTTTCGTGATATTTGTAAAATGGGTTGATGTCTTTCGTCATCCATAAAATTTCCTAAATTTAAACAAACCTGAATTTCGTATAATAATTTTGCTTTATATTTTCATTGTCGGGAAAACTGAGACCGAAAAATTTTTTAAATAAATTTAATTATTTAAAAATTATTTTAATTTGTAACCAAAGAAAAATAGGTTTTGTTTGTAGGTATAATATATCTAATTATTTTATTTTTTTAAACATTTCTAAAACGCAAATAAATAAAAATAAGTTCCGATATTATAATAGATTAACAATAGTAAAATATTTTATTCCCGAGCTCGAGAACTCTTAAACCATGTCTTAAAATATTTCTAAATAAATTAATTTTATATTGCATACTTTATGCATCTTAATTCCGTTTTATTTGAATATTTACAACAGGGTTGGATATAGGAGCGTGATAGACCTTACGTTATTTCCTGCATGATTGCGCAAAACCCAAAATATTTAATACCTGTCAGTATGTTTAATAAAAGTTGTGCTATATTTCTACAAAGTGTTGACAAGTAACAAAGTGTTTTAAGTGTTATTGTGATTAAAGAAAACTTCACAGAGCTTTAAGTCTTCATGGTAAGTTAATATTTTTATATATTTTATTAGAGAAAACTAGTTTTTAATAAGTACCATTTGAGTAGCCTAGTTTCAAAACCCGCCAAATCCAAAAATTATGAAAAACGAGATATTACGTAAATATATTTAAATAATAAATTATTTACAAGCTGATGGTCTTAAAATCTTCCAAATCCATAAAATAGTCACGTAATTCAGGCGCAAAATATGTGACGCACTTGTTTACTTTAAACTATACATGGATCCATAAAAGTTGTTAAAAAAATATATATATGTCTAAAAGTACTGCATGGTTGCCGCCAGCTTTTTAACAGTGGAGAAGGGCTGGGTCAAATAAGATGAATAATCTACAAATAAACAGTTTACTGTTTACAAAAAAAAAGAGAATATGGGCGCCACGTGGTTTTAAAATAAACCTAGAGTACTATTGGCAAAACCACGAAACCGATAACTTTTATGGATGCTTAGCTAGCAAAAAAATAATAATAATAAAAAAGGTTTTAGTGAAGGGAAATAAGAGACAACTTCTCCCAAAATAATTTATGTTAATTAAGTAAAGAAATGCTGCTTTCTACATTATATAAATCTTTACAAAATTTACAAAACTTTTTTTTTAATCTGTAAATAAGCAAACCGCGCCTTCCTATCAGTAAAGGCTTACTATTTTTTTTAATATTTACAAATTAAACATAATCATCTAAGAAACCACTAATTAGCTCAATGTGAAAGCTAATGAGCCAATGTCTACCCAAAAATATATTATCTAACAAAGGGGACGTTCGGTATATACCACTACCGCAGCTTACGTAAGCGTAGAGGGAGGGCAATAATATTAAAAAAAAATAATAATAAATTTTGTTAATTATTTGCGGTGATCGTAAAATTTAAATTATAAAGAAAAATCTGATTGCTTTCACGCATGGCTTGTATATTAAATTTAAACTAATTAATTAAAAAAAAACATAGAGAGTTCTTATTGAAAGTAGAACGTAAAGAAAGCACAAATAAACTCTGCTCAATCGACTTTATCATGAGAAACACAATCTACATGTTTCCGTGAGGTAGAATGAAAGGAAAGTTACTGTCGTTTTTCATAAACTGCTATCCCGTCGGAAAAACCCTAAAATAAACAGAACCCATAACTAAAATGGAACGAACTTACTCGTGCGAGTTAACTCAAACCTCATGGGTTAGTTAAGAGTCCTCATTAGCCTGCCGTATTGCAAGGAAAATCCTTAAGAATGGCCTCTTGGTGCGTTGTGCTTTTTTAGTAATAATATTCGCCCTAAAGTAATAAAGAACTTCGTAAGAAAACAGTTTTTTTTGTTTCATGATCGACCTGAGTTATTTTTCTTAAAAGAAAAAATAACACATACCTATGAATGGTCTGTCTACTCCGACAAATGGCGTCCTGCCGTCGTTAGAATGGCGTGTGCTGAATAAATGTAAAAATTCCTTTAAAGGAACGTGTTTTCATAGACCAACCTTAAAACTTGAACCGCCAAACGCGAAAAACATAAGAAAACACTATTAAAACTTGACTCTTTAAATCCCGCAGGAAATAGCGGATGATCACATCAAATCAATTCGATCTTAGTTTTACCACATTTCAGCTTGAAAAGAAAGAAAGGTGAAGACGATTTCTGCCTAGAACATCACAATTCCCCTAGAAGCAAATTTAAAAAATGTACATAAGACCGTTAGCAACACATTGCAACAAACGATAACTTTATCCAAATTATTCTTTTAATAATAAATATGTACAATTAATTTTAAAGCACCATTTTATTAATACATATTAAATTAATTATAAACTAAACTTATATAAAGTTATTTATTAAGGTCTAACTGTTTTGGACAGTATTAATGATGCACGTTGGCTACCATAAATATTTAGTTAACGAAATGCTAACTTTTTCTACTTTTAACAATTTTGCGAACCCCTAACAACTAAGTCTTGAAAATATAATTGCCGGTTTTCGTTATTAAACTAATGTTAGTGACGTCAGTACAAATCTATAAAAATTAGTAATACATCCCTAGACAACGCCTTCCCTTAAAAATTAAACTTTACTTAATATTTGTGAAAAATAAATATAATACATTTTTTTAAGAAAAAGAACTCCTATTATTTAGGTTATTTAAATAAATAAATATATCCTTAAACATCCTAAGCAACAAAAGAATCACGGCAACCTGTTTTTCTTATCACTGCCTTTCCTGCATATGAATTGATAGCGCACTCACCTTACAAGTAAAATTTGACTTTCAGTTCCCAAAATGACTTACCAAAACAATAATATTCTGTAGGTAAGTTATAGTTTTCCAAATTTTAAAAATATCTGATTCTTAAGAAAAATAAAACATAGTGTATATTAATCATCAATATTTACGTTATATTTCGTGGCTTCAGTATTATACTGTTCTAACAGCACATTTGGCGCGAAATAGGTTTTTATGCTAGAACGATAGTAAAAAAAATTTGTTCTATGTGTAAAAATACCTAAATAATTTAAAACACAAACTTAAATAAGACCAGTATTAAATTGTTCTATTAGTCATATTTAAAAACCGTTTAATATTATAATGTTCTTATAGCCCAACCAATGAGAGGATAGTATTTTGTGCTGTTAGAACAATATAATTTTTGCTGTTTCAGTTTTGTCTGCGAGTAGTAGCAATAAACACGGCGTGTTTGTTTAGTGCAATTTTGCGAAATTTTGATTGAAATACGTGGCATGGATAGTGAACTTGACCCGTAAGTAATGTGTATATAATTTAATAATATATTGACTATGTTTAGAAGCTAGTTTACCTACTTTTATTTTAGATTTTGTGATTATAACCTTACATTTTTTCCAATTACATTGGCTGTTAGAACAATGTAATTTTAAGACTTTTATACTAAACTAGTCTTGTCCTGTCCTTTTCTGTATGTTGTTAGGGCAATCGATTATTAAGCAAATACTTTTGTTTTAGTGGCGGTTTTCCTTATTTTGAAGACAGCAATGATTCCATTCGTGATTCAGACTACACCGTATCGGATTTGGAAACAGAGGATCTCCGTTTGCATAATGATAAGTTGCAGGTACAAATTAAATGTGAGATATTTTTGACTAAGCAAGATGCATTTTGTTGCAGATTCAGATCAAGATCCAGAGGATGCATTTTCCGAAGAAGAGAAGGTTAATCGTGAAGGAAAAGGGGCTGTCTTCGATAAAGATGGGGTAAATACCGAAGAAGTAGATGAAGCGCCTACAATTCAAAAAAGCGTCACATTAAACAGAAGACAAAAAAGAAAAAATAACATGGATTGTGATGAAAATAAGCAGTTAACCAGGAAACGTAAAAGACAATCAGATAATTGGAAAATGAATGTAAATAGCAAGGCGTGTCAGGCAGGTCGGGAATATCAAGACGTGAAAGGTGAAATGCAAAAAACAAAATGTTTAAAAATAAAGAAAGACTGCGAAACCAAGTGCAAGTATTTATGTGCCAAAAAGATTAGTTTACAAGAAAGGGAAGAAATATTTAACGGATTTTGGGGCCTTTATAACGACGCCAAATTGAACTTCTATGACAAAAACACAAAGAGAATTGAGAAGAAAAGAAAACAGACTGCCAAAAAGGATTCTCGACGTCAATATACTTTCAGATATTATTTCCATGTTTCTGGTGAGAAAATACGTACGTGCAAGACATTTTTTCTTTCTACTTTGGATGTGAGTCAACAGAGAATAAATTATTTTCACCAGAACAAAAAAAAATCAGTCACAGGGATTCCATTACCTTCTAAGCAGGGTCGCCATCCTAAAAAAGTCATCGGTGAGATTAGTAAACAACGTATAATTTAACAGCACATTGTAACTTGGATAAGCAAGCATATTGTTGTATATGGAGCGAGGGTACCCACGGTAGGCAAGGCAATGATATTGCATTTGCTTTAATAAAAATATTAGATAGGGTGGTAAAAGATTTTCCTCATATTAACAAAATCATTCTCTGGTCGGATTCTTGCGTGCCTCAAAATAAAAACTCCATCATGAGTCTGGCTCTTATGAAGTTCTTAGAAAAATATCCGAATATTAATAAAATCATACAAAAATTTTGTGAACCGGGGCACAGTGGCATACAAGAAGTCGACAACATTCACAGCAAAATCCAGCGAAAGCTTTCGAGCGCAGAAATTTTCAGCCCTCTAGGATTGTTGCGTAATCTGGGTACTGTAAATCAAAGACAACCTTTTAAGGTATTTCACATGACACATAAAGATTCCTATCTGTACAAAGAAGCATCGCAAACCTTAAATTTTAAAAAAATCCCTTATGCCTCTTTAAAATAAATAATGTATTGTCAGAGATTACCCACTAAATTGTATTATAAACTCCATCATCACGATGAAAATTTTATCGAAGTCCCCATCAATTCATCAAGCAAAACTAGAGCAACAATAACTACTTCTGTTGTACCGCTACCAGCTATAACAATTTCACCACAACCTAGAAAAAGTCTTTTACCATTTGCAAAAGTTGCAGATCTTACAAAGCTGTTTAAGTTTATGTCTGCTGTGGATATTACCTTTATTTGCACTTTTTTCAAAGAATATAATGACGCAACCGTGTTTGCTAATTCAAAAAAAAAAAATGCAAAAAACAAAAGCTGATTCCAAGGTTTCAAAAACTAATAAGAAAGTAAATAAAACATCAACCAATAACAAAAGTACCAAAGGAAAATAATAGTGTGAACTTTTTTTAAATCATGTAAAGCAATAGTTAACTTCATGTATTATTTTTAGCTAACATAATATTTTCCGTTCTTTTTTTAAAGCAAGAATATCTCCATTATTTTTTAATCCAATTTTTTTATGGTAGAAATACCGATGTTACGTTTTGTAATACAATAATATGCTTTTATGTCATTATTTTCCTAGTATGTAACAAAAAAATTAATTCTACAGAATTTTGTATGCTGTTAGAACAAAATCTGATATTTTGTAAAATTTTTACTGACAAATAAAAAAAATGTTCTATCAAAAATTGTTTATTTTGCTTCAAAACGTATAAGAACAAAAAAATTCAAATAAGAATCATGAATTTTTTCATTCTGAGGTATATAATTTTAAAACCAGTACTTAAAATTATTAAACATTTCCATGGTAAAAACAAAAAATGAACATCAGATATTCAATCGCCATTTCCCAATAATTTCATATTGGACTCATAGAACAGTATAATACTGAACCCACGATTTGCATTTCTACTAGGAATCGGTTATGCCAGGATAAGTTCTTTTAAACGTGCTTTAAAACTGTGGCTGCCTTAAAATTATAAATTCACTATTTGTTTTCTGGATTAATTGACGCATTTCGGTGAGTATTTTTTTAATTATGCGACACTATACGCTCCTATTTACCAGCAGGTTCTGTCCAAAACATTTCTAGTTGGGTAATTGACTGTATTTTAACAAAATTACCTATAGAACCTCTTTAAGTTTGCATAATTTATTACCAAATTCTTGCATAATTATATTAATACTTGTAGCAACCGAAAAGGTTGTTACAAATATTAAATTAGTTTTAAAATTCTAAATCCAACTCATCTTGGGTTCATAACCGTCCAAATCCGTTTTCACCAATTAGAACCCGCATCGCTTCGTGAATATAATTAGTTATTGTTTTATTTTAGTTGAAAAAACTAGATAAGTAGTGTAGAAAACACAAACTCCACGTACTCGCAAAAGACTTAGAAACCCCGAGCAATAGAAAAGAGCAAAGCAGAAAAAGTCAAAGTAGGATGTTCGTTTTTCTGTAGGGCATTCTTGATGGTTTGTAATTTTTATTAATTCTTTTTTTATTTATTTCTGTATGCAAAAGGCTTTTTGAATATTTTCCATGTAGGAAAAGCCGGGTTCAATGTATTTTAACGAGACACCCCACTTCGGCCCAATCTTCATCTGAAACGAGGGGAGGTGACCGACATTCTACTCGTTTTTAAAACAAGAAGCATCATGTCCTAAATTTTATAAAGCAGTTCCGTTCCAGATATTTACATTATTGCAGGGAAAAACAAATTGACATTACTTGGATTCGAATCTAAACATTTCCAAAATGTGGAAAATGTATTAAACCAATACTCGGAGTTCTCCTGAACTTTAAGTAAAACTTTTTACTATCGATACCAGTTCAACACAAATTTTAATTACGGTTTTGGTTCCCCTAGGACTGATGTTTGTTCCAAATGCTTAGAGCTCAGCGAAAAAGTAAAAGTTGAGAAAAATCCGGAAGAAAAGTCGAAACTTGAGTTCACAAATTGAGAGCTAAGAGGAGTAAAAATATTATCGTTTGATTGTCAAAAAATCAACCAGTGCCCAAGCTTCCGGATCAGATATCTCACCAAACTAAAGGTTTATAATGATAATTTTACACAAATTTGGATTCAAAATTTTCCATAAAAATATTACTTAATATGAAAAATTTAGAATCCAATTTTGTTCAAAATTATTATTATAAACCTTTAGTTTGGTGGAGATCTATAGATGATATTTTTTCTATTTATCAACATGACGAAAATTGTCTAAATAATTTTTTAATACACATTAATACACAAGAACCCACTATTCGCGGCAACTTTACATCTACAATTTCACTGTTGTTATTGGAGGGTTAAAATTACCTTTACTAAAAAATAATGTACACAGTTTTGTCTGGACTGGAGACATGTAAATGAAGAGATTAAATGAAGTATTTCCAGCATTATTTTACTTATTGTGCTTCTGGATCTGGAAAAAATACACACAGTTCGTTTGGTAGCGCATGGTTGCAGGGGGCAAAATAAAAATACTATTTTAATGGGGCTTAAGAAATGGCTCTTTGTAGACAATCCAAAAAACATTTAGACAGTAGAAATTTATCTTTCCAGTATCCGGTCATTCCTTTCCCGCTGACAGAGTTTTTAATTTAATTGAGAGACAGATTAAAAAAAGGCTATAGTTGATCCTCAAGATTATGTTGACATTATAAAAGAGTTTGCTACTGTACATCATTTGGTAGTAAAAGGGGGATTAAAGACAAGGTGGCGCAGGTGCGAAGTAAGATGGTGGAGGACAAAAATATAATCATGGAAGAGATGCGTAGGAATGGGGAACTCACAGTGAGATCAGGAGGAGCAAAACCAACTCTGATGCTAACTGGGGCCGATAAGGGGTACTCTGCGGAAGAATTGGTCAGGGGCATCATTGAACAAAACGAGGACATATTCGAAGATGCCAGGCAAGAAGATGTCCAAAGCATAAAAGTGCTAACTAAGAGAGAATGCAGGAATAACTGTAGAGAACCTGGCTAATAGAATGCAACGCTCGCACTTTTAAACAACTAATCCGAAAAGAAAGAATATACTTGGCTAAGTTGATCCTTTGAAGATTAATGTTGACATTTTCTATAGGTTTGCACTGTGCATCATTTTGGGAGTAAAATGGGATTAAAGAGGGGGCACAGGAGGATGCAGGGGGAAAGGGGTTAGATTAACCAAGGGGTGGTAGTGATGCGAGACTAAAGAACGAATGGGGGACAAAATTATAACAAAAGGAAGAGGAAAGCGTAAGGGGAATGGGGAACTCACAAATGAGATCGGGAGGAGCGAAGATCAAAATTGAGCTAAATGGGGGATAAGGGTACTTGGGAAGAATTGGTCAGGGGATTCATTGAAGAGA
Source organism: Listronotus oregonensis (assembly GCA_019359885.1). Lineage (NCBI taxonomy): Eukaryota > Metazoa > Arthropoda > Insecta > Coleoptera > Curculionidae > Listronotus > Listronotus oregonensis. The sequence continues at coordinate 23,600 of JAHBCN010003381.1, read as the reverse complement.
AAGAGGATCATATTCTGATCCCAGGCAAAAAAAGATGTCAAAGCATAAAAGTGTAACTAAGAGAAAAATCAGAATAACTAAGAACGGCTAAAGAAGTGTAGCTCGCACAGTTTAGGACAACGAACCGAAAAAAAGAATAATTGGATAAGCCTGCCCTTATTAAAGATGAACCAGGGGAAAGGAGGAATATTGGATGGGAGGGGATCGAGAGAAAGATAAAGGCATTGAAAGGCTCGGTGATAAAGTTTTAAGCGGTGGGGAAAAAAGAGCGGGGTGAAGAACTACTGGGGTGGATCGTCGCTAAGTCCTTCTGCGTGCAAAACACGAGAGGTATTGCGACGTTTAGCAGTGCGAATGGTGAAAGTTGGGTGGATGTCACCTTTAGTAAGGGAGCGAAAGTAGAAGACTGGAAGGTATTGGACGGTGAATCACTGAGCGATCACCGCATTATGGAAATGAATGTAAGAAAACGTGTGAAGGAAAGGATGTTTAAATGGGTGAATGACTATGATAGAACGAATTGGGACAGGTTGAGGGGTAGGCTGGCAGAATTTAATCCGATAGATGAAAAAGACGGAATTGGGGGCATAAAAAGGGAAGCCACACATCTTCAGAAATTCTGTACAAAAGTATGTAAATCCGATAAAACGACGTCGAATAACAGTGGAGGACAGAGGGGGCTTCTGTAATGTAGAGCTAGCACAAACTAAGGCTAGGGTGACAGGGGCAAGGAGATTATGGAGGGGGAATAGGGAAAGGGAAGACGGGGAGAGGCTAAAGAGGGTATATACCCTCTTTAGCCTATATAGGGAAGAAGTCAATTCGTATAAAAAATTAATGAGACAACAAAAACCGAATATGAGAGAAGCATAATTGATGAATACACAGGAAATGATAGCTGGGAAGGGGTCTGGAAATATCTAAAAGGGGAAAAAGCGGGAAGTTAAGGGGAATGTGGTAAAAGGGGACGGGGAATACACGACAGAAGAGGGGGAAAAGGATGAAATCCTGCTAGAAAAATACCCCCAACACTATCTGGGGATGAAAGGGAAAGCCTGTCCAGGTATGAAAGAAGTGTAGAGAGAGAATGGGACGAGGGTGAAAGTGAGATAAGCATGAATGAACTGAGAGAGGTCATCGAAAGCCTACCAAAGCGGAAAGCCATGTCACCTGACAGAATACCAAACGAGGTTATGGGGGTAATCAGGGAGGAATTGGGAGCCCACATAATACGTATTTATAACAGGTGCGTCAAAGAAGGGTATTTCCCAGCTGTATGGAAGAAGGCGGAAGTAACCTGGATCCCTAAAGAAGCGGAAGGGGAGAGACCAATAAGTCTCCTACCAACCATGGGTAGAGTCCTAGAAAAATTAATTAATAGAAGGATACAACACACAGGGGGGAAAACGGGGCGATTAATACCAAACAGTTTGGTTTTAGGGAAGGAATGGGGGCTAGGGACGCGATGATCAGGATCACAGGTTTAATTAAAGAAACAAGGGACAGGGGCGACCACCAGTTGGTGATCACCTTAGACCTTAAAAATGCTTTCAACATGGCTTGGCCGCCGGTAATCGATGATGAACTGAAGAAAGCTGGAGTGAATGGTAAAATAAGAAAGATTGTAGGGAATTTTTGACCGACAGTACTGTAAAAAGAGGACAGGTGGAGCGAGTGGTAGATAGAGGTTGTCCCCAGGGTTCAAGCCTGGGGCCAACTCTATGGTTGATTGGCATGGAAGGATGGTTTAGACGAATGGAACAGCTGAATGAAAGAGGGGAAGAGTTTGTTGAATGCCAGACATATGCTGACGATCAGATACTAATAATTAAGGGGAAGTCAGTAAAGAAAATAGAGAAGGGGTTTAATTTGGTATGAAGGGAGTGTCAAGAATGGTCTAAAACTGCTGGGGCAAAATATAATGCTCAAAAAACTGAAATGATGTTCATTGAAGCAAGGGGGAAAATAAGACCGCCAGTGGTGAAAATCAATGGGGAAAGGGTAGAGCTTCTACAGGAAGTTAAGTATCTGGGAGTCAAGTTTGATGCCAAACTACTCTTCTTAGAACACTTGAAGATGGTAAGAGGTAAGGTCTGTGAGGTAGCGGGAAAGATATGTGGAAGATTGAGAGCAAGAGAAGAAAGAAGGGCACAGCTGCTAAAGGACATTTATAAAAGGGTGGTGAAAGGGGCAATTTTATATGGAGTAGAAGTATGGGGAGGAAGGGCAGTTGGACGCCATGCAGAGACCCTTTCTCCTAGGAATGACAGGGGCTTACAGGACGGCGTCAACGGCACGCTACAAGTGCTGGCCCGGGTAACACCTCTTCACATAGAAGCTAAAGTGCTGGCCGAAACATGGGTGAATGCTAGAGGAGCGATTGAGAATGAAAGAGTGAAAACACGGAACAGGGCGAAACCGGGGAATAGGGGAATATACACAGCTGATTCAGAATCCTGGGATGCAATGAATGTCAAATATCGACTTTTTGTGGATGGTACAATCATGGAAACCAGAGGGGGGCTAGGACTCGCCTACCACGACAATGAGGGTTGGCATACGGAGGAAGAAGGACTGGGGGAAAGGGGAAACCCACTCGAGTGCGAGATCCTAGCCATTGGATATGCGGTGGAGAAAGTAAGTAGAATGATGACCGGGGAAGGACGAGTGGGCATTGCGACAGATTGTTTGATAGGGCTACAACTGTTGAAAAAGAGAGAGAGTAAAGAAAAATTAGTGTGTAAGATAATAAAAAGAGTGAGCGATTTAAGTGCGAAAGGACTTATGGTGTGCTTTGCGTTTAAGAAAAGTAGAGTGTTAGAGAACTATGGAGGTAGGAGGGCACACAATGCAGCAAGGGAACACTCGGGAGAACAGGGTGAAGTCACAAGGGGAATGGGGGGCCTATCAAGGAAGCGAAAGAGGAGAGTTTATGTGAGCAAGGAAGTAGAGAGAAGATAACAGGACGAATGGGGAAGGAGCCTGAAAGGGAGACCGCTACACCAGGTGTGTAACAACGTGGGAAGGGACTTACTGGGCCTTAATAAAAAAGGTAACCAATTGGCAACTGGGCATGGTAACCTCATGGGATACCTCCATAGGTTTAGACTAAAAGAGGCGGATGGACGATGTGAATGTGGAATGTTTGAAGACATAGAGCATGTAAGAGGTGTATGTGATAGAGTGGATAGAGTGCGCAGTATAGAGAGGTTTATTGGAAGACTTGGAGGAAGAGACTTACAACTAAGAGTTGAAGGACGGGAAGTGAGGAACATCGTGGACGCCTTTAACGAATGGACTGGGGAAGCCATCAGCGATGATGACTTTGATTAGAGTATAGCTCCCTTGGTGCTTGTTGTTGACTTGTAGGTTAGAATTGTTAAGTATCGAACACGGTGTAGAACACTTGTTTCCTTGGTTTTTTGTTTTTTGTTAATAATAATAATAGTAATATTAGTTTGTAAATAGTTAAAAGTTATATAATAAAGGAAAGTGGGGTCTTCTTTCCCCGCTGTAGTGGGCTCGCGCCCTCCCCGGCAGAGACGGGGCTTGCTCACGTCCTTTGGCGGGGAGGGGGTGAGTTTGGATGCTGTGGAGTTGGGTGAAGAGACCGGCGAGCTTGCTCGCTGGCCCTATACATCATTTGGGTAAAAATGTAGTGCCTTTCAACTGGAATGAATCTACTAAAGAAGTGCTTAAGCCTCCAGGACAATAGCATTTTCAATTCAAATCAGCGAAAAGGTTTATACTTAAACGGTGAAAAGGATTCATTTCCGTAAGAGGGGAACAGTTTTACAAATCAGATCTTGAAACCTCTAAGAATATTTGTAGGAAAGGAAAGGTTATTTCTTTTCTGAATCCTACACCAATAGGTCCTGGTAATCCTCCAAGGCCCTTAAAATTGAAAGACGTAAATGCTCTTTTGAGTAAACATTATGGGAAGTTATGGAGAACCACAGATACTTTTTCTTCTTACAAAAGGGTACTACAGTCCTACTTTATGGAAACCGCTGATCAAGGAAATCAGATTTACGAAGATGAAGAAAAAGAAGAGTCATGTACTTCACAAAAGGAAGTCTCTGAATTAATTGTTTAATTTGTTTTTATATTTTCAATAAATATATTTTTGCACCCACCAAAGTAATAACTTCTTTTTACAGCCCTGTTCATTTATAATAGTAATCAAATCCCGCCATCTCCATGTTTTAAGGATAATTTTGTGTTTTGTGTAATACTACAGTAATTTTAATAGTTAAATTAGGATTTACATTATTATTTTCATTAAATTAACATATGTAGCCAGGTCTTGATCCACAAATTTTCTTGCAGCAGTTTAATGCGTTTTTCTCGAAAACGACTGTTTGGATTTAGCCGGTTTTAAAACTAGGCTAATTATTATTTAAACATGAAGTTGTATTTTTTATTTTAAATACAGCCATGCCTCTCTAAATACCGTGTTTCGACGATTTCATATCGAAGGCACTCTCTTCCGGGTCTAATTTTAAAAGAAATGTACATTTTATGAGGTTGAGTTCGTCTCTGTATAATCTACTTAAAAGTATACTATGCTAAGACAAAACGTCATTAGGTTAAACATAAAACAAGGATTTATGTCAAGCTCACACTGTTTTAAAAGCGAATAATCCTATTTGAACTTTAATTTGTTTCCTTCACAAGTAAAATTGCTTAACGCATTCAGTTAGGATTGTATGCTTCTGAACGAAGTGTCAGAGATATACCATAGGTTATGCCTGTTCCATGTGATGCAAGAAATATTTAAGTGCTTTTGCAGTTTCTGTCGTACACATGTCCTTTTAAAATATTAGAGTTATCTAGCTAGAACGGGTCTGATAATTTAAATAACGACGAAATCCAAGGAATAGATAAGCTAGTTTATATTCTTATTTTAAAGCGTATGTTAATATTTCAGTTTAGTTCAATAAATGAAGCGACAAAGCTGTAAATAAATCTGTACAGTTTTCCCTTGTGGCGCAATTCTTAGGTCTTTGGGAATGCTTTTAAGCGAAAAAAGTTTATCAGCATTAACAGCGGAAATGGGCTTAAAATGGCCCCTCAGGAACGAAAAATGGATTTCTCGCTAATATCTGCCGAAATATGCGATTTGGAAAAATTTTGTTTCGACAAAAAATAAAGATTGCTATGAAGTCTACAAAAACGATTCTCATAATTTTTTTCGAAAAATCGATCGTTTTCGAGATAACGGGACCCAAAAGTCCCTTTATTTTAGCTGCCGCACTACCGCTAGAATGCCGCTATCTTTATGGATTCATTTATAAGCGGGCGGACGAATTGTTCCATAACTCAGGCAATAATGTACATTTTTTAATCATTTAAAGTTCATTGGAATGTGAAAACCCGTACCTATCATTACGTATGAGTTTGGGTCCAATCTGATTTTTCTAGAATAATAAAAAAGTTTTTTTTTACAATATTTTAAAAGTATCTCATTAATTTATTGATATTTAAAAAAATGGTTTGTTATTAACATTTCTTTTTTATAATAAGACCTTAGCAAGTGTTCAATGATCCCAGAAAATTTCCTTTACCATACCTTACTAAAAATGCAGATGGACAAAACAATTTTTTATCAAAACGCAAGAAAAATTGCAAAGAAAATTTTCTGGGATCATTGAACACTTGCTAAGGTCTTATTATAAAAAAGAAATGTTATTAACAAAACATTTTTAAAAAATATCAATTAATTAATGAGATACTCTCAAAATATTGTAAAAAAAAACTTTGACCGCTTTTTTCAATATTCTAGAAAAATCAAAATGGACCCAAACTCATATGCAATGATAGGTACAGGTTTTCCCATTGCGATGAACTTGTAATGATTAAAAAATGTACATTATTGCCCAAGTAATGAAAGAAGTTGTCCGCCCGCTTATAAGTGAATCCATAAAGATAGCGCCATTCTAGCGGTAGAGCGGCAGCTAAAATGAGAGGACTTTTGGGTCCCGTTATCTCAAAAACTATCGATTTTCCGAAAAAAATTATAAGGACCATAAGCGTACATTTCAAGGCAGTCTTCATTTTTTTGTTTAAACAAAAATTCTTTAATTCGCATATTATAGCAGATATTAGCGGGAAACCCATTTTTCGGGCCTTGAGGAGCCATTTTCAGCCCTTTCCCACCTGTTAATGTTGATAAACTTTTCCTCGCTCGAAAGCATCTGCGAAGACATAAGAATTGCTTTACAAATAAAAACTGTACAGATTTATATACAGTTTGGGTACTTTCAGGTCTTTAGTTACTGGACTAGTTGGTAACATAAATAAAATATAACAAATGCATGATAATTGTCACAACATTGTTGTGTAAATAACTGTTTAAAATTTTAATCTTTTTATTTCAATTCGTGGAAGGAGGATTAAATGCCTTGAATTTTTTTTATATGTTTAATTACTTAGGATTATATGCTGAGCCGTAGCGAAACGATTTTGGGGGGAGGAGGATCTAAACTGAATTCGATAACTTTTAAGACATGACTTCGCAAAACTTATTTTTTATTAGAACCGAATATTTAGAGTTCTCGAAACTAGGGATTCCAGAACTAGCAACGGGAGCATTAATAAACGAAAATTGATTGTGGCCGTGTGCACATAAGAATGTGGGAAATAAAGAAACTTTATATTTCGTGTAATTTTTTTATTTAAACAAATATCCTAGCAGAGCGCTTTCGGTAAAAACCACCATCAGTGCTGTCTGCAAGTAAGAATTGAACAATAAAAGCAAATTGAAGAAAGGTTCAAATATATTAAGGGACTATTATTCATATTTTTTTAATATTTTTAATAAATTTAAAAGTGTATTTACGTATTAAAAAAACGAATCTTGTTAAAGTAACAAAATTAGTAAACTTGGTAGAGAATAAAAAAAAAGAAAAAGTTTAAAACCTACTCGTCAAACAGGAGTCACAGCAATTGGAGCGTATAGTATATGTAAACAGTACATCGACACACTATAACACTATAAGTTAAAAATTAAAAGTATAACTGTAAATAAAAGCTCACATCTTCCTTTCAAAAGGGTAAATTTTAAAAAATTTAAAAAATGTTAAACCCCACTAAATCCATTTTGTTGGAAAGACAGTTATGAAATTTTTTGGATTCTTTCTTTTTATACTAAGTTTACTAATTTCGTTACTTCATCTCCATGGCTGATAATAGGCCCGGAGCCATTCTGTGGAATCTTGGCAGGCCTCTTTAAAGTATCTATTAAGAGTTGGGTAGACAGAGAGTTTTAAAGCTGGTGGGTACAAACACCAGGACAACGACAGGCAAAGCAGTTCATTAAGACCTGCTTGGCCAAGTTTACATCGGACCTACTGAGCCACAGTCGTAAGGTCGTAAGGATAACGGTAGGTCAACTAACAGGACATTGCAAAATCAACAAGCACCTGGAAAGAATAAGCCTGGTGAAGAATAGCCTGTGTAGGTTCTGCCAAGGAGGCTGAAGAAACAGCCGTACATATATGGTGCCATTGCGAAGCACTATGTAGGCTTAGGTTTACTAGGCTTGGCGAGGAAAAGCCAAAACCGGCAAGATATATGGAGTGGCCAGTGTCAAGACTCTGAAGTCTAGTTAAGAAGACGGGCCTGGACAAGGTACTCTAAAGAATGATAGGAGAAACCACAATAAATCTGGTAAGGTTGTAGTGGTGGAGGTCATTTTTGCCAGCTCCGCTCAAATAATCTAATCTAATCTACTTTATCAAGATTAGGTTCTTTAATATTTTGTCCCTTAAAATATTTGAACCTTTCTTTAATTTGCTTTTATTGTTCAATTCTTACTTGCAGATAGCACTCAGGATCGTTTTTACCGAAAGCGCTCTGCTAGGATATTTGTTTGAATAAAAGTTTTGAACAAAATACAAAGTTTTTTTATTTCCCAGGATGTTTATAGCTTTAAAGCAAAAATAGATACACACATATTGAAAACACCAGTATGCCTAGCAAGAAAAATCTCATTTTCAAGATCAGTGATTTTTCAGGATATTCAAAAAACAAAAATTAAAATTAGAAGTTTATGAGCAATCAATTTTGTAAAATCAAACTTCGGAGTAATTTCGGGATAAATTTTAAAAACATCAGCGTGTTAAGAAGAAGCACTTTCATGAAGAAAAAATAAAAACTTATTCTTGACCTCTGTGAAGATAAGGTCCGTGAAATGGGACCGTACAAGGGTTCTTGAGAAGAGGTAAATCATACAACGGTAATGCGCACACAAAAAAAAACACAAATATTATTCGTATAAATTTCGAAAAACATCAAGAGCTGCAGAAAGGAGATAAAGGACGAAGAATGACGTTTTGTTTTAAAATGTTGAAAAGAGCAAATAACGATAGAAATTTTTCAAGAAATATTTATTTTACCGATGAATGTATATTCACCTTCAATATTAAATCAAATGTTCAGAATTGCCGGTATTGGAGCCCAGAAAATAAACATCGCTTTGTTCATACTCGGACACAATATCCCCAAAACACAAATGTATTCGGGGAAATTATCGGACAACATATCATTGGACCCTTTTTTATGGACTACAACCTGACAGCAAAAACCTATTGGACTTATTTCAAAATTAAATTAGACCCGCCTAGGAAAAAGTTGTTCGGGAAGATCAAATGATCTGGTACCAAATGGATGGTTGCCCCGCCCATAATGCCCGTATGGTTAAAAAGTACCTGGAAAATGCTTCTAACGGCAATATTATTGGTCCACGGTACCGGATCTCTGGCCAGCCAGGTCACCTGATCTTTCACCGAATGACTTCTTTCTGTAGGGTAAAAAGTGATTTTTATAAGATTGTACAATTTGAGAATCTAAACCAGCTACAAAACGCTATTTCGTTAGAATGTAAAAAAAATTCGCAAAATCAACTTAGCAACGTTAGAAATAAATTTTATGATCGGTTGGGATATTGTTTAGCTGTTAATGGGGGGTTTTTTGAACATTTGATTAATTAATGTGTTTATGTAATTATCTATTATTAAAAAAAAATATTGTACTTTATTTCATTTTATTTTTGCACACCTAGTAAAATATTAAAAGTTCAGTTGTCTCGTTTTTTGGATCTATTTTCGATTTTCTAAGTTAAAAATTTACAATTATTTAATGCGATGGCTTTGGACTTGAATTTACTTACAATACGTTGAATGGTTGTAATGAACCATGTAGGCTTGATGGGAAAATTAATTGAATATTTCAGTTACTCCTGTTAGTTTAATTAATTTCTAGTATGATACAATTATTTTTTTAATGATCGATAATAATAATTGTTATTTTTAAAGCTTTAAAGCTAATTGTTACATTAAATAAAAGGTTTGATAAAAAAAATATTAACTTGTCTTTTACTCTGAATGTAATGGTTTTGAGATTGATAAAACGAAAAAAAAAACATTCCTTGTATTCGGCTGTGCGTCAGATTTGACAAACCCTTATAACAAATTGTTTGCTGGTGGCTGGTGTCTGTTTGGTTTTACCTGAACCGCAAATTTGCTAATTTTTCAATTACATTTAATTGAATAATTCAAAATTTCGCTAATTAAAATTTTTTGAAACTTGGCACGATGGTTTGTCAGATTGGTCTCTTCAAAAAGTTATAATAATTTTTTTCTGTAAAACGTAGAGGGGGACCAATAATTAGCCCCCTTAAAATTTACATGGGTTTTCCTATGTTCCCCTCGGCGACGAACCACCCGGTACCTATACGGTTTTGTAGCATCGTCTGGAAAAAACCTCATAAGTGCAATAATATCGTCGCAATTAATATTTTGTCTTGACACTAAAACTTCAATATATTAAAGATAGACCGTAAAGTTTCTAACCAATGTAAAATATTAGATCTCAAAAGATTTACTAATTATTCAGAACCTTTCTAAATTTTGTAGAAAAAAATTAATTGCATTTAAGTAAGGTTTAGCATTTTCAGGATTTTTGTCAAATTTCTTAGGAACCAATCGTCTTTTTTGATGGCGCCCAAAATCATTTTCGCTATTTATTTCCATTTTTGTGCAAATACTTAAGCAGCATTTAGTTGTTTATTTTTCTTTATTTTAGTTAAACATTTTATTTTCTAATACCTACATTAACCAGTATCCTTTTGCCAAACGTAAAACTCTTCCTGATTTTACCCACATAGAAAGGTATTATAGTAATAATATGGTTTTATTTATATATACAAATTATCTTTAAAGTATTTAGAAAATACATAATAAGCCTCCCCTTATGATATGTTTTTAACTGACAATTTGAATTTGTGAAAACTACCTATACTTTTACCTTCCCACTGGGGACTTGAGGTCCTTGTCGAAGACCTTAGGGTCGGGTGCAGGCGCTTAAGTAGGAAGAGCTTCACGGAAACTGCAACGGACCGAGCATCGCAAAAATGCAGGTGTGCGGGCCATCCCTATTAACAGGCTCTGGCGTTGTCTGAGTGAAGTCATTTCTCTAAACGGGATCTGCCATGAATGAAGGGTGTCGGGCTGTGTCTACTGACCGATACTTTACAGAGTGGGGCAGCAGAGTAGATGATGCTTATTAGCCACACTAAGGCTCTGGGAGGATTGGAGGCTCTGAAACTACAAAGAAGTCGTCCTCCAGAAGTTGACCCCATTTGAGTGCTAACAGTGCGCTCCAAGCTAAGATGTGCGCAACCGTGTCGAGGGCTGGTCGACAGCTGTCGCAAACTGTGCCACAGGAATACCAGGCGATCTTCCTGAGTAACTAGCTTTATCCATACTTGCGGGGCTCTGTATGGGTGGACAGTTATTTCCCTAGCAACTAGTGGAAAGACAATGGAAAAACATTAAAAAATGATAATAAAGACGTTAAAGGAAGGAGAGAGGCTAGGTCTTAAGACTCCGCTAAGGGGACCTTAGATTTAACAGAAAATAAAATGGAGGTGGGCTCTGTATCAGGGCAAACCGTGACCATTGAGTCAGACCGCGGATTGGAGAGTGGCGGATCTAAGGCTTTAAACGTTACAGTTGTTACAATTAATGAGGACTCTGAGAAACCGCTCAGACCGATGCGCGGGCGAAAAATTAGCGACGAAAAAAGGCCCAAAATGAGGGGAAATCCTGTTCCAGGAGACTTATTAAACGAGGCACGACTTCCCGCTGGGAGTATGGGAGGCAAGAAAGGCTCTGCAAAACGTAGCAGGGTCTCCAAGAAGAGCACTCCGGAGAAAGCTGTGAAGAGGGACGTTAAGAAAGGAAGGTTGGACAGTAGGGCTCCTGGAGTGTCGTACTTGGACCCCGCGCACGGCTCTAACCGGGTGGCCGTTGTCCCCATCGGCAACCGGGATGTCGGGCTGGACGACGCGTGGATGTCAAGGATCCAGGAGGCGGTGATGGCCGAGATCCTGAAGATCAAGAACGGGAGGAAGCCCAAGTTCAATGATACAGTGCTCCGAGTAGGGGCCTGTATCACAATCTGTCAGTGTACAGACCGGGAGTCGGCCGACTGGTTAAAGTCGCTGATTCACATAGGCTTCAATGCAGGTCGACTAGCTCAATCCTGCATATAAAGAGAATGGTGGCACACCTCCCCAATCCAGAGCCACCATGGAGCTCCTCAAGTCAAGTCAAAACGAGGGACTCCACACTGAGAGATGTGCGGTGTATTTCGTCGAAAAACCGGACGAACAGGAAGGTAGAATCTTTCTGCAGGTAAAGCCAAAATCCTTGAAAACTCTGGGCCACCTGAAAGGGAAGCCACACCTGGTACAAGAACCATGGGTACATGCTGGTATCATCAGAGGACTTGAAAGATGTCAATCTTCAGGACTCCTAACCAAGGCAGACCAAGGACCTGTATTGTGATGAAGGGAGTAACAGCGCTGCTGATTCCTGACTAATGCAGTTTGGATCTCAACTTGTTGATGGTAAAAGCGAGTACTAAAGGTAATAGAAAATTGATAGTGGCATCAGCTACCTACCCCATGACACTGACGCATCTTCTGAGAAACTTGAAGGTTTGGTGCGATGGTGCAAGAATATTGGTAAAGATCTTTTAGGTGTGGATGCTAATACTTACCACACGTTGTAGGGGAGCACAGACATTAACCAAAGAGAAAGAGACCCGTTGGAATATCTCACGTTTCCGGATATTTTTCCATTTCCGCAAAGTGGGGCACATAAGCGAAATGTTTATTCTTTAGTTTTAAAGAAAATTAATAAAGTAAATATAACAATAAGTAACAAAGCTTTTGAAAATCCAACCCTAAAGAATGAGCTAGTATTAATTATTTAAAATCCAAAATTCTCTGGTAATAACAATAATTCATAAAATACCATTTTAAATAATAGCGCATCCAAATTTGTGTCTACCGAATATCTAAAAATGATTAAAGTATTTTTGGTAAAGAAAGGGATATCAAAAGACAGAAAGTAAACATAATAAAACGTCAGTTAAAACCTACATTTAATAAAAAGAAGTAAATCAATCTTATTGTTATGCTAATGCTGGTATGTGTCAAAGTCGTATTTTATTTTAGTCCGGGCAAATTGTTGTAAGCTAATGTGTTGGGTTTATCAAGGGTAACATATTAAAAAAATAATTTTGTTGTTACTTAAAATAAATATGATATCATTTTAATTAAAACGTATCAAAAAGAAATGGATGCTTTTAAAAGAAACCAGTTAATAAAGTGTCTTATAAAGAAAATGTTGCAGGCAAGCTATGGCATTTAACATTAACTACTTTTAAATATTAGTTCATTAAAAATACCCAATAAGAAAATATAAACTCACTACTAACAATAATTTTAAATTAAAGGTTAAGTTTATAAAAACAATGGTACCTTAATCAGTATTTATTTAAAAGTATCATTTTCTCCATGTTTCCCTATTTTCCAAGTGTTTTGTAAATTACTGGGAACAAGTTGGATGTTTCAAGCTGTGTTATCACTTAAAGTATACGAGCCTTTAAAGCGCACCATCTTAAAGAAATCGTTGAATTGAGAGCGATATTTCGCTTTTTAAAATTTTTAAAGTAAATTTAAAAGTCTTTAATGTAACTATCAGTTTTTCTTTTGTACAAAATTGTGTTATATTTCAGTGTTTTGTATAACTCTCTATTATAATTTTCTGTAAAATACTATATACTATAACTACTAATGTTCACTGATTTTACTTAAATCCAATACTGTTTAAATTTGTTTTTTCTTTTTTGCTGTTTAATGGCGCATAAATATCTGCATTTTAAAAATATGTTTATATATCATATATACATGTACCATAACTTTTTTATGCCCTGGCATTTTTTTCTTGCATTCTTTGTACTTGCAGGCGACCTTATTTTTTTTTATAAACTCTTAAAGTTCAAATTCCTTGGGACCATAACAATTTCTATAAATGTGAAACATAAATTTAATAATAGTTACAAAATAAACTGGTTAGGCCAGTTTACACGTACGCTCCAACCGCGTCACATCGGAGAGGCGCTCGTGGGGATCGAAAAACAAACACTCCTGGACCGCGCGCCGCGATGGAAACTTCACGCACCACTCCATCTGTAGGTAACCAGTCAGTCGAATTAAATATTTAAAGTAAGTGGACCCCCTATGTAATATGTGAAAATTAAAAGAGAGTCCCGCGAAAAATGTGGATTAAGCACTGCATATAGAACCGAGAATGCTTTGGCCATGTGTCTCTACTAAGGAAAATAACCCAGAAGATTATAGAAACTACTTAAGAATGGACGACAAAACGTTTTAGATTATTATAAATTTAGTTTGTCCTTATATCACAAAAAAATATACAATTATGAGAACTAGCTTAAGTGCAGAAGAACTTTTGACCGTTACTCTCCGCTCTTCTGCAACTGAACGATCACTTCAAGATTATTTTTTTATCTTGTATTTTAGCATCTGCCTTGTGTTGTATCTGTCCAAAAACATGCTGGGCTATTTATACTGCAATAATTATTTAAAAGTAAGTTTTACAAAAATAAAGAATACTTCTTTATAAACTGCGTAATTTTAAAGAAAAAGATATCTTAACATTTTTAGTAAAAACATTTGAATGCAGTACTTAATAATTTCGCAAATTTATGTGTGAGTCTAAAGCGCACTAAAAGGTCTGGTACGTTAGATTGGAGTGTGTGTGTGTACATGACGATGCAGGTCCAAGCGTGCACTCCTGGCACGTCGCTCCAACTTCACACTCCTGGCATCTCGCCGGCCAGCATTCACACACACAGGATTGGAGCGCACGACTTTAGCGTCCGCTCTAAAACGCTTCTGTAAAAACTAATAATAATAAAAAACGCAGCATAAAAAAGGTTCCTTAAATTTTTAAGTAAAGATAACGTTGTATCTTTAATTTTTGTGAGCTTAATTAAATAATACTTATTTCATTTTTTTAAATCCTGTAATGATTACAAATTACCATACAATCAATCAACTTACATGATTTTTTTTTGCATTTTACAAACCAAAGTTTTAGAAGTAGATGTAATGTTTAAATGGTTTTAATTTTATTACTGTTTTATTTTGTTTGTATTTCTAATATTATTTTTAAAACTATTTTCTGGGCAAATCTGTAAGTACATTAAACTTTATGTCATTGGCGTCTGTAGGATTTAGATGTGAGACATGGGATCCACACCACATATATACAAAAATTAATCAAAATCATTTTCAAAAAAAAGTTAACTTTTTTGGTGCCAGGAAAAAATATCTCCAGCTTTTTACAGAATCAGAAAAATTTTAATTAAAATCTTATATAAGATTTTTTATTTAACATGGGAAGTTCTGTAGTTTAAAAAAGTCTTCTTTTACCGTCACAAACTTCACGTTAGAAACAGTTGCAAAAATTCTTTTTGTAAATGAAAGCAAGGCGATGCTGTTTAGAAACTAAACCGTTCAACCGCAGGCTTGAAATTGCAATTACATTTACACCGTCTCTCCAGTGTCAGTTATCCAGTTTCTCGTTAATTTTTCTTTTTAATATACACTGCCTTACTAAGTTCAAATACTTAATAATCCTAAATTCTTTTAAACTTTTTATTTTAAAATATACTGAAAAATTGCCAAGTCTTACGCAGTGTTTTATACAAAATATTTTAGCTTGTGTTCCCCCCTATTATAACTTCGTTATAGTTACAGAATCTTCAAAACTGCGATTACGAAATATGTCATCTAAGGGTTTTCGGGTGGGCGGAATTGGCACTACTGCCAAATTGTCCAGTTTAGCTCTAGAATTAATGTTTTTGTTATCTTAAACGAAGTATCCTATTTATTTGTATGGCATTACATTGGGCACGCCAAATGTATTAATATATTTTCAAAATACCATCTCTACTAGTACAGAAAATGAAGCATTTTGGCTTGGAATTTTTTCGTCCCACATGGATTTACCTAAAATTTCCATAGAAGGTAGGAAATAGCCCAAGGACCAAAATTTAAATCATGCCGAGGGGCGCTTTATCCTGGGTTGGTTGCCCCCTCATCTAGGGGTGAAAATTTTTTATTACATTTTAATCACAGGAGTCGATAAAGAAAGTAATTTTATGTAAAAAGGTTCTATACATTTTTTTCGTAAATTTAATATTTTTCGAGTTATTCCCGATTAAAAGTAACAGTTCTTCGACGAAAAAGCCTACGTTTTTAATAGGTTTTTCGCGAATAACTCTAAAATTATGTATTTTATCAAAAAAATAATGAAAAGCAAAATTGTAGATTATAAAAAAAACGAAAAAACAAATCTTTATTAATTATTTCTCTACAACCAATACGGACCGAGCTACGGCTTGTTAATGGTTAGCTTTTGTTCGTCAAAAACTAAATTTAAAATATTCGAAGGCAAGCAGCGGAAAACTTTGCATTTTCAATAAAAAATTATAAAGTCTTTTTTAAGGTATATAGTTAGACCTTCCTTGTAGAAAGAAAAAATTCATCAGCATAAAAATTAAGCGAGTTATGATAAAAATAAGATCGGTCCCTATTTTTTTTGCGAAAAAATCAGTGAAAACAATCCCCTAATTCCCCTCCTAATTAAAATTAATCTTTACCGTCTGCAATTCTTTTTATATATGTATGTATAACTAACACATCCTAAAAGTTTGACCAATTTATAATGCCTAATTTTAGGAGAATTGAAGCTTAAAGTAAAAACGATTTTTCGCAATTTCGTAAAAAAATCCCTTTTCTTGAAAATAACTCCAAAAATACTGAAAATAAGAAAAACATGCTAGAGTACCGAATTGTAGCTTTTTTAATTACAAAGATTTTACTTTTGCATGTATTTTCTATACAATAAATATTTGGCGAGATATGGCCGCTTAAAGACTATATTTACGAGGGAGCACCACCTGATTCGAGCCCTTTACACTCACCTCATTTCAAAACTAAGGGATTTAAAGGGATTTAATTCATATAGCCTTGTATTTCTTAAAACACACTACAAAATAATTTTTGAAAAACGTTTTATCTTTAAAAATAAAGGAGCTATATTTGAAATGCCCACTTCGGAGCATAATAATATACATAACCGGCATAGTTCGCAGTCCTGTATTCGTATAAATTTTATTTTGTCTATGTATGTAAATATGCAGTGTATTTTTGTGTAAATACATTTTTGTATGTTATTCTACTTTTTTCCTATTTATATCTATTAAATTAGTTTATAAAAATAGCAATGTAAGGAGTGGTTTTTAAGGATTGAAAATTTGTAAAATAATGATATTGGTAATATTTCAGGCCGTAATATTTTTAATTATTAAATCTGTCAAGCTATATATTTTTTTGGAATCTTTTTTTTATTAAAGCTATAATACAGGTTGATTTATGGGGGTTGAAAAGTTGCAAAATGAAATAATTACATATATAAATCACAATGATAAATAAATTATTTTTTTAGGCTAATATATATTTCTTTTACTTTAAGCTCTAATAAGGGTTTACTTTTAAGGGTTAAAATATTCTGAAATTGAATTTTAAAGCATAAAACAATCATTTTTTAATTAATTCAAACCAAATTACACCCATCTTAAAGTTTAAAATGTGATTTTATAGATTTTGACAATAGGGATGTTCACAAAAATATAAAATCTAGTTTAAACTACATAAAATGATCAAAATTATCCTAATAACATATTTATAAAATATATTAAATATAAATAATGTCTTTGTGTACAAAAAACACAATTAAAAACAATAGATTCATTTGAATTCAAGGAAAGCGCTCTGATTGGCTGTGACGTCAGCTCCTTTATCGATTGAATCCCGACGAGTCATCTGTTGTTATTTTTAACCTGCCTACCTGCTTTTAGGTTATAGGTTAGGGTACTTCGCATTTTAGAACCATTTACGCGTACAAAAGTATTCTTTTAGTATATTATGTTGTGTTCAGAGTTGGTTCGTGTGTTAGATATTTCACTTTCTGTTTGAAACAAGGGGTAAGAAATTGGAAAAGGCAGTGATTTTGGAAGCCAAGAAGAAATTAAAAGTGAACATAAAAACTTGTGGTTTTACAATACTTCAAAAATGTGGTGTTATTGGTGCATCACCGGATGGGATGACAGAAGATGCTGTGATTCAAGTAAAATGCCCTATCTCTGAGAAGACTTTTGAGAGGTACATTAATAAAAATAAAAAAATAAATAAAAAATATTTGGCGCAAATTAATTTACAAATGTTAGCTACTAATGTGTTGAAAGGTTATTTTTGTGTTGCACACCCAAATTTTGAAAGTACAAGTGAATGTACTATACAAGAAGTCTGTTATGATGCTGAATTTACAGAAAATATCATTGAAAATGCACTTTATTTTTGGAAAACCAATGTATTTCCTATATTTTATAGTAACTGTAAATAATAAAACAATAGTATAATACATAACAAGTGTTGGAAGTGGATTTTTTCAAACGAGGAGAATTTGGCATGGGGCTTAAGCCGAGTGTTGAAATTCTTCGAGTTTGAAAAATTACTTTCATACGAGTAATGTACACTATTTTTCCTATGGCCACAATAGTATTAGGCAATTTGATAAACTGTCATTTTGGGGTTTTGCCCACTCTGCCATAATGAAATTTTTTAAAAAATTGGAAAAGATGATTGGTCAAAATTGTGTTAGGGTCACGTGATTTTATTATTTTTATCCAATCATAAAACTCGAAGTAAAAAAAAAAACAATATGGCGTTGTGGGCGGTCACGTAGTTTGAAATGCCTAATATTACATAACAAATATTGACAAAAGGAATTTTTCAAACGGGGAAAATTTGGCACCAGGCGGGGAAAGGAACTTTCAGCATGTGTGTGATATTGGGTACTTTCGAGCCAAGTTACCCGTGCTTTTTGTCACATTCATAGGTGGTCGTAGGAAAAAGTCACATTTCCATAAAATATATAGATTTTTTATTTAGTAGATACCTATGTATGTACATATTTGCAAATGAATAAAGTATTAAAATTAACTGTGTACAGATTATTGTCTTATTATGGGCTGCTGTAAGTTAATTATTGCACAAGCTATAACTATAATATTGTCAAGTTTCTGAACTAAATCCAAATTTACAGTTGCATGTGGACCAAGCATTTTAAAATCCCTAACACGTTTTATAACACGTTCAATGTGTTTTATACCACGTTCAATGTGCAAATAGTACATCATCTTTTGTCATTTGTTCTTTATTAATAACACTTGGAGGCCTCACTAAACTACAGTTTTTCTTATTTAAAAATATTTCGATTTTTAAATCCCCTGTCTGCCATCACTACACAGTTTTGGGAAGTACTTCTAAAAATCCACAGTTTTCAAAGTATAACAGCATCGCTAGTACGACCACCATATCCTTTAGAAATAAAATTGATGACCATTTTGGTTGTTGATATAAGATATTTCAATACTACATTTCTTATATTCGACCAAGTTAAAGCTTGATGTTTCGCTGCCTTGGTTTCTGAATTTAAATTTTTCTAAGCAATCTATAATAGACTGTACTTTTGAAAATGTAAATTCTGAACTGCATTGGTAGATTTTTTTATAGATAGGGCAGAAGGCCAAAAAATAAGTTTTTTCATTAAATCAGCCATAACAACTAATGACTTGTGAAATGTATTATTTGCATATATTTTTGATAAACCAAATAAATCACCAATTTTTTCAAATGAATAATTAGTCTTGATTTTATATAATGTTAAATATATGAAATGTTTCTTTAAATTAGATTTGTTTTGTAAAATGTTTAGAAATCCCATATTTTCTTTTGGTACACCAGTATACATACGTAGTTTTTCTTCGATGATATCAACAAACATTGTTCGAAATTGGGTCTGCTTTTTCTGTTTATCCTCTACAAGTTCACTACTATCACTACTTTCCTAGAGAAGGTTGCTAAATATCTAAATTAGAAAATTTCCACGCCCACCACCTCACTAACACTGCCATCAAACTCCCAAATTCTTTTTTAAATATTTTTTGTTGCAATGTTGATGGCTTAGGGAGGGGCAAATTTTAATGGTGATGTTGCAATGTTCGTTACTGTCTTTTTTGGTTGAATGCCCTTGGGTTCCTTTACTACGGTAACTAATAGGATGTTTGAAAATAAATATGTTTAGAAGGCTCTGACACCATAATTTCAGTTACCCCTCTTTTTCATTTAACCTGATATGATGTACTTGGTTGCGGATCGTCTATTGCCCTTATGGTTTTAGTTATGGCACTTCCAAACCATTTAATATTTCTGAAATTTTCCTTTTTGGCTCTTTTCTCATAGTCTTTCGAGGTACACTTTTTTCTATCAGGTTGGCCAAAAAAAATGGGGAACTATTTCAGATTTCCCTTCGAGAAAAAACTTTTTAACCTATACTCCCATAATTTTCCATGTCTTTTCAAAACTAAAAAAAATAATTATATTAAACTTTAGGTATATAAAACTATTTATATTAAATTAAACTTACATTAAAGTGGTCTTCCAGCAATAACTGTGGTTTTTATTGAAACGTCCTTAAATCTCTCCTAGCTGCAGCAAACATTTATTTTACGTTTTAAATTTTCGGAACGCTGATAAAAATCTTATTAGATTATTTTTTGAAGTATTTGTACATCTAGGAACAAAACACCATTTATTTGCACTCATTTTTACCGTTTTTAATCAGAACAAAAATCACAATCCAAATATTGTGACACTGTACACTATGGCGTTGTTTACGGTAAATCAAGGAGCTGACGTCACACGGGGTAGCCTCGCCGAAGGGAGTCGTTTTCTAGCCTCGAAAAAATATGATTTTCATTTTTCATTTATTTCAGCAAAAAGGCGTTTTAAATCAATTTGGTAGTGTTTACGTGTTTATATAGTGTATAATCTAAAGATTTTCAATGCATTTGAAAATTAGTGAACATTCCTATTAGGGGGAGTTTTCACCCATAAAAAACAAACAGCGCTCATCGGCATCATGTAGTAGTAGTAGAAATAGATGGTAAGAATGAGCCTTATTCCAAATTTTTATGCAAATCGATGCAGGACAAAAAAATTGCGAGATTTTGCCATTTTTAGAGCTTTATTTCCGGAACTATATGTATGTATCATCAAATCATTTTAATTAGTCAATAACATTTTTTTTGTAAATCTCATAAGGGGTGATTATTTTAAGGTTAAGTTATTGTACTTAAATATTTATTATACCGTAAAATATTTAAATATTTTTTTTCTACAATATAAGCGTCATTAAATAATTTTAAGATAAAAAGACTTTTTTTTGATTTCGTCATTAAGGGTGATTTTTAACGGTTAAAACGTTTTAAATATAATGTAGAATCAAACTTACAACCTAAAAAATGTATTTATTCTACACATTTAGCTATGATTTTATTTTATATAATGTCTATTTCCATGGTTTTTTTTTTAATTTTTTGCACTAATGTTTGCTATACAAGCATACGGGACTTTTTATTAGAAAAAATAATATTTCTTTAAATTTCTGACGTGGTCTACTAGTGTGACGAAACAATTTTAGCTTAAATCCACCTACTTTGTCGGAATTAGGTTATCATAAAAAATACACGTATTTTTCGGACTTTCTATATAATTGCCCTTAAGGTAGAGGGTACCTCGTGTTCTTTTTTAATTTGAATAATGTGTAGGTGTTATTACTTAACTCTTATCTTAACCGCGAATATTCGTTTTTAAACAAGTTGATCCTTAAAACGGAAGTGTCATTAGGAATAATTACTCTGCCCTCGGCACGAAGTTTCCATCTAAAAAACATAATAAGACCTATGCAGCGATTCTTTTTAAGGCACATTTGTGGTAATGGATGCACATTTCAACTCCGCTTTGACTTGTCGTCGAAATATTTACCATTCCTTTAATAGAACAACTTTAAATTTGTGATGAATATGGATGTAGCAGATTGCCCAACAAAGGCAAAGTGACGAGGAATATTTTTTTATTTAAATTTTAATCAAGGTCGTAGGAGATTCGTTAAAAAAACACACTTAAGTAAAACTGTTAAATTTAAAATACCGACAATAAAAATATTTATAGATATAAAAATGAACGGTTAAATGGCCATAAATCTTGGTTGGTAAAATTTCTAAACAAAAAACAATGTTTTACCGATTGTAATTTAATAAACTGCTAAAAATTGCACGAAAGAAAAGTTTTTTTTTAATAATACACCTTTAAATGTTATAACTAAAGACCGAATAGTTAGGCATATGCCCGTTGCCTGCCTATTTTGCCTTTTTTATGATTTTTGCGTCATTTTGGCGTCTTACGGCAAAATTGTCTTTTTCCGCAAAAATTTTTCTTAGTGTGCCTTATTTAACAAGTACCTTAACTTGGTAGGTAACCGTAAGGTTACTTACCTGAAGTAGGTAGGTAACAATTTCTGGAAATTTATTGCCTTAGACGACTGGCACCGTTCCAATTAATTTTAGCAATATAATAAAATTAGCATAACAATAAATGACAATTATGAAATTTCTACACGTTAAAATAAAATAATATTCCCGTCTCGTAAACAACTTTTTCTTTATTCAATCATAAACCTATCCGATACAATTCTAAAAGTATACTAAATAGAAAATAATCCAAAATTCAGAAATGATTTCAACCACCTGCATGCAAAATATAAAAAACACCGACAGTGTATGTTTATGTGTCGCCTTGGAATTTTTGCGGCTTAAATCTATTTCCTTTGTTGCTCGCACAAAGACGCCGCGCTGCTTTCGGAATTAATTTATATATTTTTAACAACAATAAATATGGGTTCTCTGAACAAGGAACCTATTTATGAAGAAATTAGTTGCAAATTATTATTTGGCTTCGGTTAAATTATTCGAGGTCTGTTAGTTGATTTCAAACAGTTGCAGTGGAAAGTTAGTGCAAGTGCAAGTAAATACAGTGTCGAATATGCCATTTACAAAATGTTCTATATCCGTTTCCTACAAAACCTGGGCTCAGCTTGACAGTTCTCTCACCACAGACAAAGAACGTCTTTACTGCTAAGTTTGTGGAAAAACTGAAAGTAAATTAAAAATGATTTATTTTACAAAACTATAATAATTTTAGATTCATGCTACCAAGAAATACCACGTTAAACAATATTTAAAAACAGCCTTACATGTTAAAAACATTAGGAAAAAATTGAAAAAAGTAATTGCACAAAGCGAAAACAAGTCGGGTCCACAAAAATCTGAGTTTTTTTTGATATGTGTGAAGCTTTTACAGCGGCAAATATACCATTTCATAAGATGAAAAATCTGTGTTTTAAAAAGTTTTCAGAAAAGTACACTGAAAAGTCATGTCCTGATGAATCTACACTAAGAAAGATTTATCTAGCGAATTGTCACACGAGGGGTCTTATGGATTAAAGCATGCTAGTTTTACGCCGAACATTTTAAAAAAGTAAAGGAGGTATGTTAAAAAAACACGAAAAAATATTATCTCTTAAACATTTGGTTTTTCAATTTTAGGTGATAGATTCTTTTGAAAACGTGGCAATCAAACAATCCCAAATCGCATTCGCAAATAAAAAAATTAGGAGTAGTTTAACCTACATAGCTACACATTTCAAAGAGTTACCCGAATGCATCACCAAACTGGGGAAGCAAGGTCAAACTTTAACTTAAAGCCTTCAAATTTTTAATTTGGCAAAGAATTACATTGACCAAGCTTCAGGAACAATCGGAATAAAAATACAAGAGAAAATGAACAACGCCTTACAAAATAATTTGGCATACAAAACACTGTCAGCAGTTGCCAAAATCCATTTAAATCTGAACCATGAAAATGAAGAAATAAATATTCTTCCTAACATTGTAAGGGAGCTAAAATTTGCCCCAGTTTCATCAGTGGATGTTAAACGATCCTTTTAACGGTATAAAGAAATTTTAGGTGACAGATGCACCAACTTGCTACCGGAAAATATTGAAAGACTATTAATTTGTAATTTTGAAGAAAATTTTCAAAAAGACTAAATAAATCATTTTTTTAATGCAGTTTAATTTCTGTCTTATTATACCTCTATAAAGTTTAAACGAATATTTTTTTACAAATATTCGTATATTTTTTGATCACTTGATTTTTACCAAAATAGCTGATTGTATAAATTTTGCAACCA